>JABWIB010003212.1:42909-60267 GCA_016617825.1 Platyplectrum ornatum | reverse complement strand
GCAGGGAGAATACTTTATTGTTGCATGTTGCACACAGATACTGACCAGCGTTACTGTTACACTGTTATTACACTTGGGGTGGAAACATCTCAACTCTAATACTGATTGCAACTAATTCAATTTACCTCCCCTGCAATTACACATGGTTTTACCCACTCTTGAAAAAATCTTTTGATTAGAACTATGTATCCTTATAGTGTATGGCCAGATTAAGTCCATGATTACCCAATCTCCCGCCTCTCAGATTTGTGTTACAGTTCCCGCCACAGAAGGAAAGTGTTCTATTACGGAACGCTGGATCTGGTGAATTCCGTTTTGTAATAGAATATAGTACAGGGCGCAGGAAAGCGTCCATTATGCTGAGTTGCGGATCAGGCCCAAAGAGGGGTGAAGCCCCTTTACACCCCTGAGATCATTAGAGCTTGCAGGAAAAACATGACTACGGTCTTGATCTGACCACGGTGTAGTCCAGGCTATGTTGGTGTTCTGTAATGACCAGGCTGCTCCTCTCTCCCTCCCCTTTGTCTTGAAGGAGGAACTGAAACATTTCGAGACCAAAATCGAAAAACACCAACACTACCAGAAGCAGCTGGAGATCTCCCACGAGAAGCTGAAACACATCGCAGAGACCGGAGACAAGGAGCACATCATGAAGAGTAAGGAGAAGTATAATGCCCTGACCGACAGGATCAAAGAGCTGGGCTACAAGGTGTGTATATACTGCAGCCATTCATGAGGCATGTCCTGTGGTGTAAGAGAACATTGAAGACCTCTCTTATGACCAAGCACCTTTCCAGCTGGTTTCAGCTGCGTTCTGACCTCCCAGATTCCCGCTGTATCTATGGCATGGGAGACCTCCACAGTTCTGTTTCTGGTACCCTGCCTTCTAGTGATCCAAATACACCTACATTGCAGGAGTCCATTGTGACCAGAATCCTTATAAACAATAATTGCATTGTATTGTAATGCTGCAAAGGAAATTTATGAGCTAGTCTACAGTGCAGAGTTACATTAAACAAGGACTTGAGGGGCCTACATTTACTAAGATGCAGGATGAAAAGGATGGAATGGAGATGTTGCCCGTAGCAACCAATCGGATTCTAGCTGATGTTCCCTAGTATGTAATAGGCAAGTGAGTGCTAGAATCTGATTGATTTCTATGAGCAATATCTCAATTTTTTTGCATTCCCACATTAGTAGAGTAGATACAGGCCCTGATGATTTAACCAGGATCTGTTTCCTGAGCAGAAGAGTATAGATAGATCTAGAGGTGCTGGGACGCCCTATTCAGGCATCTATGCATGTAACCATTCCTCCTCACATGGATATGACCGTGTAAGTTAAGTTTTTCAACTCCAAGTATATGGAAATTCCTGCGAGTATAGATGCCTAACGTGGTAACACCCATGTTGGAGGGCCTGCTCTACTTTTCAAACCAGCATCTCAAACTATTTTGATGGGACCCCACCTGACAATTTATTTCTACACGACCTCCATCAAGTTACCACAATACCCGTATATATTTATAAATCACACACTGGTGATAGTTTTCACCAAGACATCAGATTATCATTTTAAACAGTGATAAGCATATGTTTTAAAGGGTCTGAAAGTTCCCCTTTAACCCTTTGGACATTGCATTATTTGTGCATCGTCACATCTGGCAATCCCATGTGACAAATGAATGATGGAACTGGAGCAGTTTAGGCAGCTGCGTTCATGTATCACAGTGGCACTTCCGGGTCCCATAGTGCTGGACCTGCAGCTGGGCGATGGTCTCACTGAGGAAGTCATGGCCCCCTTGCAGTTTGAGAACCGTGGATGTAGTGAAAAGAGCTTCTTAATGGTACATGAACAGTTCTCCTACAGTCGACTAAGGCAATTTCATACACCATTACACTGCATGGCCAGTCAGATTCACCATGCCGTGTAGAGGTGTATGTGAACACGCATGTATGTCCACGTTTAGTGCAATCACATTGCAGTAACAAACATATTGATAGCCTGGAAGCCTTGTCTTGGCTGTTTTCCTTCCATGTCAGCTGAGTAGACCCAGCAGGGAGCTGTCTGAGGGGAGAATACTCCTGTGTTCTTACCTTTATCGGCCACGGCGGACAGCTTGTAATTGCAGGAAATGTGCGCTGAGTAAAGAACATAATCTGTATTCTCCAGCAGTAAAATGTTATTCCTCTCCTGACATTTGTCGGATGGGATTGATGTGCCAAAAAAGCCAACAATGTTATTGATACGTTATATATGTACTTTGACAGGAGCGGAATCGTATAAAGGGCAGCTGCCATTTATAAAATTAAAACTTGTAATATTATTCATGCATAAAATGAACCTTCCTACGTAACCTTTTACTTTTTAACTTTTCCTTTTATTTTTTTTATGGTTTTTTTTGTGTTTATTACTGAAGTAGATTTTATCTGCTGTCTCCGCAACGCTCTGTCTTCTCTTCAGAGCTCTGTCTGGACCTGATTCAGGCCAATTTCCATATGCATAATGCGTACAGAGTATCTGCCAGATCCAGGGCTGTGTACACTGTGCATGTCTTAAGTCTAAGCTTATGGAGTTAGGCCTGAGTGAGGAGCAGTTTTGGTAGGGTACAGAAACTGCATGCACTTTCTATGTGGTAACCGTGCACTGAGAAAATGCGATTGGAACTTCTGTACGGACTATATCTATACCTGCAGAAAAACACTTGTGCTACAGATTTTACAGGGATGATAGTTTTTAGGCATATAACCAACGTACATATCTGAATGATTACATTGTGCAGATGATCAGCTGCTGTGAAATATCTCTGCTAATGATCTCCAGCTGCACAATGTCCCTGTGCACACTGCTATGTTGATCGTCTATAAACTATCCCACAAACCTTTGCTGCAGTAATATGCTGCAATAGCATACTCGTCCACAAGGTGACTCTATACTGAATTGTAAATGGGAATCGTTGCTCTAATGCAGAGTTTCCCAAACTGTGTGCCGCAGCTCCCAGTGGTGCTGCGACGCTCTTACTGGGGTGCTTCGCACATGTTTATTTGCATCGTAAAACTGGTAACCGCGTTTCTGGCAACGCAGATAACATGGTTGCTAGCCCTTACTGTAGACACTGTGTTGGACCTACACAGTGTTATGTTCCGCCCGGGTGGCTTACACTACTGGGTCCCAACCTATGGAGATTCCTGCATACGCTTTGGAGTGACAACGTTTGGGAATTAGAGTACACACTGAAGGTTTTCTGCAGACACTGTTGCAGCGTTTATCAGAAATACATACTACATAACATAAATACAACACAACACATTGCCAGTAATGCCTGCATGAGTATTTTGGGTAAACCTGCTCCAATTGCACATCTTATAAGTCAGAGTATTGTATGTGGTGATTGTATATTTTATTTTGCTGTTGTGTTGTGTTCCCTCCTTCAAAACATTGTCTTTGAATTTGCTTGGTTTTCTCAAGGTTTTATTAAAGTTGGCTAAAGATCTGACGTGATCGTTATAGACTTTTCACAGTTGTAGACTTTCGCATCCCCTGGAAGTTCAGAACACTTTACAGTTGTCTGTCCTTATTTCATATAGGTAAAGAAACATCTACAAGACCTGACAAACCGCGTCTCCAATGATGGATTGTCACACAACGAGCTCTAGAGGGGGAAGTGAAGTGTTTCCTCCTGTACTTGCAGCCGTTTCATTACACCTAGGACCATCGAGATCATTCCCTTACGTCCGTCATTCCAGCATATTACAGCTGTGACTGCTGTCTGTCTGATCCATTGATTAGAACTCGCACGTTCTCATCTTTTTATTCTTCTCGGATAAGAATCAGTTATCTTAACTGAGGATGGTACTGTTACAGTAAGATGTATGAGAATCCATGTTATATGGGTATACTACACAAATGTTTAGTGTGTTGCTCTGTCAGATGAATTTATTTTGCCTTTAGAGATTGGTTGATTGAGATCAATTAAAGATTTTCTATAAAACAGATAAAATTTGATTTGTAATCTATTATTTTGTACCATCGTATATACTCGAGTATTAGTCAAATATAATCCAAGGCATCTAATTTCACCTAAAAAAAAAACTAGGATAACTTATTGACTCAAGTATGGATTATTGCCCCATAGGATTGCATTGTCTCTGGTCTCTATGTCCCAGCTCCTATAGATCTTCCCCTATATGTCTCTATTATCCCCCTGTTACCCGCATGTGCAGGGTTAATATAATGCCATGTAAAGCTCCTGTGCCATGCTGTAACCTATACAGCGCACTATCATGTCTGTGTCAGCTCTGTGGGTCAGTGTGGTGGGTGAGTGTCATGCTGCCTGCCAGTGTCACGCTTTCACCCTCCTTTACCATAGCTCCTTCTTAGTGCTGAGCAATGTGTGCAGCTCTGGTATCTGGGGACAGAGAGGAAAAACGCTGCCACATACAGGAGATATAAGAAGGCTGCAAGCCAGATTTGGCTATGTGACTGATAACCTTAACCATAACAATAAAATGCAGAACCTAAACAGTTTTTTAGTAGTAAGGAAGTGGATACTTATATATTAATTACATATAAATGTAAAATACTTAGAAGGCAGTCCTGGGAAGCCTGATGAAAGAAACTCCGCCATTAGAGTAGATGTGAGTTATAGGAGCTCCTGCAAAATCTGTTCATTGAGGCGACTGACGCGTTTCAGGCATGGCCCTTTTTTCAAAGTGGTTAAACCATGTATTTCTCTTAAATAATGGAGTGCACTAGGGAAAAGACCATTGTGGAGATCACTGCTTCAATCAAAGGCCTTTTGGTTTTTTGGATGATTTTACTACATATTTCTGTCAGTTTTCTGTCTTGGACTTTATCAGGATTATCCATTACATATAATACGGATACCTATTTTTATACTTTATATTTACTATACTGTACATCTATTGCCTAAATATGGGTCACATTCAGTTTATGCCACGGTATTGTTATCACCTGCACTCTGTCATGTATTTATAGTGGTTTGTTTTTGGAACTTACGAGAATAAAGTTACGCCTGGGCAAAACCATGTTGAATTGCAGGGGAGGTAAATTTACTTTCTTGCAAACAGTATTAGAGTTGAGAGATGATTTTCCAGCCCAAGTCTAATAAGCCTAATTAAAATAACACAAACAAATGCTCTCGCTCAGTAAATTATTCTGGAATGTCGTTTTTTTAGTTGATACTAAATCAGTTATTTTTCCTCGAACAATTAATGCAGGCGTAAAAAATAAGCCAAACGACTACTTCTCAAAGCTAGCGCACAAACAAACAATAGAAACGCGCAAAGTTGTCACTTTGGGTTTTATTTGTATAAAATGCTATTATTCGGTCTTGGACGTATATTGCGTCATCGCAGAGGAATTTGCATGCTGGATATTTGTGGAATAGAAGTCGATGATATATATTTGGGTCTCTGCAGTGGAAGGCACCTGCTGTTTTATTAGGGCGCAGTAATTACATACAGCAGTTGTGTCAGTGGGAATTGTCCTATTTTTGCTTTATAGAGCTACAGAAAGGTTCTCTTATGAAATATTGTGAGACTGTGTTAGGGCTGATGTGTGAGCCTGCCCAATGCTTTTATTTGGGGGCCGATACAATATTCATGACCATTGACGCCAGGAGATAAACATGAAACAAGTGAAATTGCAAACCTATTGCAAAAAAAACCAAAAACGCATTTTTGAGGGCCCATTCTAGTGGGTATGACCAGTGTTGTGTGAGGTGGTAAATTATATGCTGGCTTCATTCATACATATACCCTCCTACACTTTGCTCATTGCATTTCTGTGCATATCTCACATTCATCCTCATGCATTTCAATGGGAGGCCTGAAGATTGGCTGTATGGGTGGGCCTTTTTTCAGATGGAGGCCTGGAGCTATAGTCCCAGCCGCCCCAATGTTCATCTGGCGCTGCCGAACGGCTCTATTTAAACAAAAAAAAAAAAAAAAAACATTCTTTCATTTACATATTTTCTACATTCGTCAGTTCACAAACAATACATAACTAGCATCATTATGTAAATCAGTGCATTAATCTTGAATTTGTGTCTGGGTGATGGGAAGTGAACACACTTTATTGCACTTTACTGTTATTTGTCTATAGGTAAATGGCAGCAATCCAGAGCTATACTGAAGTTCATGTCTAAATCACTCTCAAGGGACCTGTTGTTTGTATAAGGCATTTTCAGATAGAAGAAGCATTGTGTTCACTTAGGTGGTGACTTACGCAGCACCAGCAAATCCACATCACATAGCGTTGCATTGTCAGACGAGTGGTAGTGGTTTGGCACTGTAACTAAAGAAGGTGTAGAGTAGGTCTACAAAGGGATGCGTTGTGATGATAGTAAAATGTCTTGGAGAAGGCACACAGAGTTGCTATTGGTAGTACTGCGCTGTATTAGACTATTATAGAAGACACACTGAGCTCCTGCTGGAATTTTGAATGCAGACTGATGCAGGTGATCATAAAAGATAATTACTATAAAGAGATAATAACAAGATAATTACTATAAAGAAGACTGGAACTGCTGGTTCTGTATAAAATGCACGGTGATTACTGGATGCAGACTGGAGCAGAAAGGGGATTGCTAAATGTAGACTGGAACTGCAGTGAAGTGCTGGAACGAAAACTGTGTTTCAAAAGGGTAAAAATTACAAATCAGGAGAGGAGACTGTGCCATAAATTTAAACAGGACACTATCTCCTATTGGGCAGCTGGAACATGTGACAGGCAAGCGTGTAAGGCAATTGGTCCGCACAGGTTAGGCAGTGACAATAGAAAGCACATATCTGCAGGATTGGCATGGAGTGTGCTGGGTACATTAAGTATTGTCACAATCAGCCCCTTAGTGCTCCTTGTTTGGACTGTCTGGCATTCTCACTCTGTTTGTGTAGCTGCAGTTCTCCTGTGAAGCCACTGTCTACTACAGTTCTGATGTCGGATTATCCTCTCTAGTTTTCCCTGATAGACAGTACCTGTGCAAACTGCACATAAACCAACTGCATCCTCCACTCTCAGCTGGTTCAATGTTGTTGTGGATACATGCTGTTGCAGAACTCATCCTCTCTGTATCTGCCTGCCTATGTGTGTGTTCAGTTGGACTCCTTGTTACCTGTGTTTCAATAAATTCTTTAGCTAAGTTATTGCCTTGTTCCTTTTTTCACTAAACCCTGCTAAATTTTAAAAAAAATAGCATAAATTCTCATTGTATGTGCCTCTAGAAAAGCCTCCAGGACCGTGGTTCCCAAACTGTGCCCGTAATCTCCCTGGGGTGCTTCAACGCGCTGATTGAGGTGCTGCAGAATATTTTTCTGATGTGGTGCCATGTTGCTAGTGTTTCTTAGAAGTGTCATTTTTCGTCTTCTTTAGGAGCCACTCAAGATTTTATATAAGATTTTGTACCTAAATAGATATTACACTATTTCAAAAACAAAAACATAAAAAATGGCAAATAATTTTGTCTTAGGAGTACCATAAAAATGATGGAGGCCCTAAGGGTGCCTTGACTGAGAAAGTTTGGAAACCACTATGCTAGGATATTAAAGAGACCGACTAGGGAGAAACAGCCTACCTTGAGATATTCCCTATTCATAGAAGCGATCTTTGATAATAAATAATAACAGTGTGTTTCAGATTTTAGACTAAGATATGTTCCTGATCCAGAGATTTGTGCGGCCAGACTCTAGGCTATCCAGAGGTGCGTGTTTTAGCTGAAACACGGACCTTGAATAGCACACAGGAAAATAGAACAGCCATTTCCCGCTGCTGTTATCAGAGCCGAGGCTGCAACCTCTATAGCTGCTTTCACACATAGGGCCAGATTCAGCTTTTCACTCTCATGATTTACACTCATGACTTACACTCTCATGGGCTAAACCATGTTGAATTGCAGGGGAGGTAATTCTGCATAAAAAGATACATCTGAACATGCAGGCCTCTGGATACATAAGTCTCTAGAAAACTGTACAAGTAAAGCTGGGTACACATCAGCACGATAGTGGGGTGTTTCAGACAGTCAGCTGAAAGATTTCTACAAATGATCTGCCAGCTGCACAAACTGCAATCCCAGAATTCTCTGCTGCCATAATAGGCTGCAATAACACACTACACCAGATGGCTCCATGCTTACTTTTCAATGGGAATCGTTGCTCTGAAGATCGTGTGTTCAGTAAACAATGAACGGGACATCTTTCATGAAAAATATTAGATGACACTAACAATTCTTTCAAACAACTAAAACCTTTCTGAAACCATCCTGCATCATGTTTGATGAGTACACACTAAACAGATATCTGCTGAAAGGGCTGCTTATCTTTTACCCACCATTAGGGGAGGGAAAGGTTCGTGAACTCCTGCTACTGTTTTGTGAGACTAAAACCCCATTCACATTACCTCAAATCAACTGTCTTTTTTGATGAAAAAGCCGGCTTCTAAACTCAGTGTGAACGCTCCATTTACAAAAAGTCGGCTACTGAAAGCTGGTTTTCAGAGGCTGCTTTTTATAAGGGGTTTTGCCCTCCTATCCGGCTTTTTCAGTCATTGTGAACAGTACATAGCTGGCTTTCCTCTCCCAGCACAACACTGCCTGTCTCCCCCTCCTCCCCCCTCCCCTCATGTAAACAAACAGTCACAGCCAATTACATCACATTTTCTGTGTAATGATGTGTACTGGTAGCAAAAAGCAGGGTTCAATGTGAACAGTGCAGACCCTGCTTTTTCAATGCTGGCAATGTAAACGGGGTATAACAAAGTGATGTTTTCAACAAAATTTTGACCATGCCGGTCATAACCTGTGCAAGGAATTAAAGTAGTATTGGGACGTGTTCGCCACTCTGAGTGTCTTTTTATGGCATTCCCTTTTACTATTTTTGCAGAATTGGGTTTTCAAAAGTGTTCTTCTTTTCAAAAACCTAATTAAAAAATAGGGAAGTATACCAAAATAGCAAGTTTTTCTGCAACTTACCCATATTACGCCAACACTGTTTTTCGATGGTCTGTTTTCCCGCCGCCAGACACCCAAAGAACCTCTCCCGTCAAGCTGGACCCAGGCAGACAATCAGCACAGTGGGTAGGTTAGTAAGAGCATGCTGGTATACAGGGGAAAGACAGAGTAAGGCTACGTAGAGGGATAGATTATTGAAGGGGAGGAAATACTGAGGAAAAGGGAGAAAATATGTTTAGGATATTGGGAAGGTTTAGGGTAAGAACCTGGATAAATGGGTTGGTACACCACAGAAAATATAAAGAGAGATTATATATTTGTATAAATCAGAATACACACATTACTTTTCTTATATGGCTCATCCTAGTCATAAACATATTTACTTCCCTACTCTACTATGTTCACAATATAGCAACCATAAAAGGTTCCTTATAGAAAAAAAAGTTGTTTTATAGAAATAATAACCTGGATCTAGACTTACGTACTATTGAATATACAAGTGAGTGGGTAAAACCATGTTGACTTGCAGGGGAGTTAAATTTCATTAATTGCAATCAGTATTACAGGTGAGAGATGATGTTTCCAGCCCAAGTGTAATAACAGAGTAACAATAATGCTGGTCAGTATCTGTGTGCAACATGCAACAATGAAGTATTCTCCCTGCATGCACACACTGACATTCATTATACCTCCCCTGCAATTCAACATGGTATTACCCACTTACTCGTAAGTGCCGTATCTGACTTCATGTAATAAGAAATTAAGTGGGCATACAGGACTTGGTTCAGGGGAATTCATATTTCATTCATACAGTTATATTCTCAAAATTGGACTTCAAACATCTCATATAAAATGAGAGTTCTATAAATCCTGTATATAACTCCTCTAAATGACTCTATTTCTAAATAAAGGATTATCCTCATATGATACCTCAGCAGATGGCCATTAGTGCTTATTGTAAAGTAGACGTTTATCTCTGTACTATGTATGACACTGTCACTATATATGGCGCCTTTCCATGTAAGATAGCTCATAATGGGCTTTTGTTAAAGTTTTCATTTGCATATGAGGAATGTATAATGATTGCAATGTCTAAAGGTCCCTTAGTCAGAGAGTTGCTGAGCAGATACTTTTTTGAGTTGCAGTCAATTAACAAGCAATATTCACACTTTTGCTGGGTAGAGCACTGTAAAAACGCTGTGTTAAAAGACTTGAAGCTTTTCTGATACATCTTTGATGCAGGTATCTGTGTTACCTGTTTCCTGGCCAAGGTCACAATGTAATGTTTACATGTAGCTGTTCTGGACAAACATTCTGTCTATATAGGATGAGCATATATATACAGTATATAAGATATCCCACCTTATAGTAGCTCTCTAGGCGTACTCACAAACGGGTTCAGTCTCTTCGTGGAATGTTCCAATAACGTTAGTCACTCCAGTATTTATACTGCTTAGTCAATTATAGATTGGTGAGGCATCTGTTGGGTTGACACATATTTAATATACACACATTTCCAACAGTATAATACCTGTAGGTTAACAGGTATGTGTATAGTTCTCATTCATCTTTATTCATAATTTGAAACTGTCCCTCATAGTTCTTTTCACCATTCCCCTCACAGTTCTCCTCATAGTTCTGCTCACCGTTCCTCTTTACAGTTCCCCTCACATTTCTTCTAATAGTTCTCCTAACAGTTTCCCTCACAGTTCCCCTCACAGTTATCCTCATAGTTTTCCTCACAGTTCGACTCATAGCTCCCCTCATAGTTCTCCTCAAAGTTCTTCTCACAGTTATTCTCATAGTTCTCCTCACAGTTCCCCTTATAGTTCTCCTCTCAGTTCCACTTATAGCTCCCCTCATAGTTCTCCTCAAAGTTCTTCTTACAGTTCTGCTCATTGTTCTCCTAACAGTTCTCCTCATAGTTCCCCTCATAGTTCCCCCTTATGGTTCTCAGTGCTCTCCTCATAGTTCTCCTCATAGTTCTCCTCATAGTTCTTCTCACAGTTCCCCTCATAGTTCCCCCTTATGGTTCTCCTCATAGCTCTCCTCCTAGTTCTCCTGACAGTTCTTCTCACAGTTCCCCTCATAGTTCCCCTTTATGGTTCTCCTCACAGTTCTCCTCATAGTTCTCCTTTAAAGTTCTCACCACAGTTCCCCTCATAGTTCTCCTCACATCTTCCTTTTTTAGCCTCCCTACATACTACATAGAATCTACTGTTTTTCTTACATTCAAGTAAAAATAAAGATTAATAAAAAAAAAAAACAGGTTGAAGCCTGTGTTTGTGGCGCGTTACGCATAGAACAAAGCAATCGCATGGCTGCAATTCTGGGTCAATTGCAATGTTACAATCGCAAAACCCTGTTCAGCGAATTATATTAAAGTGATAAAATGAGTTTGCAGGTGTATTAATATCTATGCAATGCATTAAATACAGTCTATTCCATATAACCCAGTGGTTCCCAAACTGTGTGCCTAGGCTCCCCGGGGTGCCACGATTCTCTCATTGGGGTGCCACGAAATGTCTTTTCCGACATGGTGGCACGTTGTAAGTGTTTCTTAGAAGCACAATTTTACTTCTCTGAAGTATTTCTGTCTTTACCTAAATATTTGTTACACTTTTACTTATAAACATAAAAAATGGGAAACTATTTTGAGTTAGGGGTGCCTTGAAAAATGATGGAGACCCTAAGGGTGCCTTGAGCTCAAAAGTTTGGGAACCACTGATATAACCTATTGTGTTAAAGTTAATATATCATACTCTTGGGGTATAAAATATCATACGCTTGGGGTATAAAATATCACATGCCTAGGGTTAGATCCAGTGCGGTCATTATTTTTGGTGTTCCACAGTGCTGATCTATGCTGTGATGGGATAACTTTTTTTGGATGTTATGTAACTATTTGTGCATAGGATCACAATTGCTGCTGGATTGGATTCTTCTTTCTGGTGTGGATATTTTAGCATCGCATCTTGCTGGTGGTTCTGTGTGTTGATTGGGGTTAACATTTGACCAGACTTAACACCACCCTTTAACTTGCCTTTTAGCTCATCGCAGCCTCAATAAATGTATTTTTATCCAATCCTATTCTCCACCTTATACCTGGGGAAAACACTGTACTTCCATAATAACAAATCTATACCCATAAATATAATGTACAGAAAAATATCAATGTATTGCCTGTTATACAGCAATTGTTGATGAATGACCTAGATATCTGAATGCTTCACAAATGTGACAATAATGGAGCTGGGGGAATTAGAAGAACAAAAGTGTTGCAATACAAAGCTCTAATGCTCCCCAATGTCAAGGGCACGTAACAGTTCATTCTCTACTTTGCTTCCGATAAAATGTGTTGGTTCTGCATCATGGGTTCTCTTAAATGAGGTCTCCTCACATACTCCGGCACCATAGTAACTCTGTTGCTTATCTAATCCAGTGTATTTAGTGACTTGAAGGCCTATATCTAACAGGACCATGGTGAGTTATTGCCAGCATTATAGTGATAGGATTCTGAGGGATAATGGATTCTTCCTTTGCTTAGATGCATTAAGTATACCAATTTCTAAAATATTATTCGCATTCACATATCTTATATATGTCCATCAGTTTGATAAAGAGTAAAGCTACGCGAGGTCCTGTATTGACTCTTTTTTTATGAGGACATTTGTGGTTGACAGGAATTAAACTTTTAAAGGTATACTAACCTCTTTTATTATTCTTTATTTTTGTTTATTTATGTATGTATTTAGTTTAATATAAACACTGTATATGCTCCCTCCTCTGCTTTGTACATGCTCCCTTCTCTGCACTGTCCATAATCTTCTTCCGCCACTATCTCCATGCTTACGCCTTTGCTCTGTCTACAACCAAACCGCTGCTCTGTCCATGCACCTTCCATTGTTCTGTCCATGCTCCTTACTCCACTCTGTCTATGCTCCCTCCATCACTCTGCCCATGCTCTCTCCCCCAGTTTGTCCATGCTCTCTCCTCTGCTCTGTGCATGCTTCCTCCACCATTATGTTCATGCTTCCTCCTTGACTTTGCCCATGTTCCCTCTTCTGCTCTATCCACACTCCCACTTCCACTCTGTCCACATTCAACCCCTCTCCTCTGTCCACTCTCCCTCCTCCATTCTGTTTATGTCCCCTCCTCTGCATTGTCCCTGATCTTCTTTCTCGGCTATGCCATCAAACATCTCTGCTCTATCTACAATCGCGCTCTGCTCTGTCTATTGACCTTCCACCACTCTGTCCATGCTTCTACCACTGCTCTGTCTATGCTCTCTTCACTGCTCTGTTATGCTCTTCTCTGTCCATGCATCTTCTACCATTCTGTCCATGCATATTCCACCACTCTGTCCGTGTTCCTTCCACCACTTTGTCCATGCTTCCTCCACCACTCCGTCCATGCTCCCTCCTCTACTCTGTTTATGCTCCCTCCTCTGTTCTGTTCATGCTCCTCCACTGCTCTGACTATGCTCTTTCCTCCATTCGGTCCATGATCTCTCCTCCGTTCTGTCCATATTCTCTCCTCTGCTCTGTCCATGCTGTCTACCACATTATGTCCATGCTCCCTTCTCCGATCTGTCCATGCTTCCTCCTCTGCTCTGTCCATGCTTGCTCCTCTGCTCTGTTCATGTTCTCTCCTCTGCTCTGTCCATACTCCATCCTCCACATTGTCCATGCTCTGTTCTTCTTTCTGCACATGCTTAGCCTTTGTTCTGTCCATGTTCCCTCCTCCACATTGTCCATGCATCCTCCACCACTACCATGCTTCCTCCTACACTCTGTCCATGCTACCTCCTCCTCCCTGTCCATGTCGCCCTCCATTTTGTCCACATTCCTCCTTCTCTCTCATCGCTCCTGTGTTTTGTCCATGCTCCCTCCTCTGCTCAATCTACTCTTTTTCACTCTCCACACTATTTGTCCATGCTCCCACTTCTACTTGAACTGTAGAAAATCTAGAATCCTACAGTATATCAGCTGCCCATACTGACTGACATTACTAATTCAGGAGAAATTATTTCCTCCATCGATTTGTCTAGTACCCCTTATCCACTGCCCAAAAAACTGGGTTTATGCACATAGACCCAAAGGTTTATTTTGGTGGAAATGGGTCCCAAGAAAAAAAAAAAACAGGTCAAGTGACCCAGGTTTTTTCCTGGGACCAATGCACGGGATTTTTCCCGGGTCGCTGCAGTGGAGAAGGGGTTTCCCTATAAAACAATACTCTACTACATTCAATAGAAATGGTGTCAACCCTGGAAAAAAACACAGGTCTGAACCTGGGTTTTTGGTGGAAAAGGGGTATGAGTCAGTCAAATCGTGTTGTCCAGTCTGATTTTCATACTGTGTATATGATAAATAACAAAGGTGAATAAACTTATATAATCCTGAGGAGGTGAACCTTGATATCAAACAAATTGAAGATGGACTTAATTTGTAAGTGATATAGTTGCAGCAAAGATAACTATCTAGTTCTATGTGACTGACAGACCTAGTTGATCGTTGATAGATGTGATAGAACTGTGTACTGATTAATTGCACACATTATGTTAAAAGAATGCATAGTTATTCATTAGATGTATATTTGTTATCTAGTGACTAAATGACTTAAAATTAAGATTGTGCAGAAGTCTGGATGTTATGTAATGACTTTGCCAATCCCTCACTGTATAATGTATACAGTGCATACACACTGTACCAGGGCAGTATGACTTCCATTATGGATTGTTGTATATGCATGAAATGCGGGTTCTTGTCCTAGATGCTCAGACGTAAACTTCTCACAGAAAACTGTTTTAATATTCATGAGTTTATCAGAATATATTACAGGATCCCAGCAGCCTGACAGAACATATATATTCTACATCTTTTATAAGGATAGATATGCTGTTACTTTTGGTAATTTCACTGGTTGTCTTTTATTGTGCTATTTTCTAGGAGCAATTCAAGCATTCTCATAGTCAAAATAGGGTTCCATCACTAGGCATTTCCCTTCTCTTTGCCAGCACATGAGTTAAGATCTCACTTCTAAAGGTGGGTATTCATCAGAACGATATAATTACGCATTTCAGACGCTTTAAAAGATCTCTGCTAACTGTCTCCAGCTGCACTGTGTCCATGTCTGTAAACAATCCCTGAAACTTTTGCTGGAGTAATATGCTGCAATGCTGCAATTACATACTTGTCCACCAGGTGTCTCTATAATGTATTATGAATGGGAATTGTTGCTCTGAGGATCGTGAGTACACACTGAAGTATTTCTGCAGACATTTAACATTAAGGAGTTCCTAAAGAAAAAAAAAATCAAACTGGACGGTTTCAGACTGTGTGAAACCATCCTGAAGCATGTCTGGAGAGTACAAACTGAACAAATGTCTGCTGAAAGGGTCATTTATCACGTGATTGACACAACAATCTTTCTGATATGTACCCAACTCTGAAATCCACTATGGCAGCGATTGGAGTTCTGAATACAACAATAGTGTAAGTATGTTTCATAGGTCTGATTTACTCTTCAGACTCCTGGGAGGGGATGGATCATAGAAGGGGAAGGTTAAGGTTATATATGCAACCCAGATGGATATTCCCAACAGGTAAACTGCATTTTTCCCCTTTTTGTGTAGGGCAGCAGAATACACAGTATCCCAACTCACCGACACTTCATATGTCACCGCTGCAGTGCATTTATCATCACACTGCATATTGTGTCATCAGTCCTCACTTGTCACTCATCTGTCTTTACACATATTTATTTTGCACACAGGACACATTTGTTTCAGTCTTGCGATTAATGTCTTTTTTAGTCTGACAAATGACGATGTCTACTTTTATTTTCCACTTTATTGTGACAAATGATGGTCTTCCTAAACAGACCTTTTACATGTAATGCAGAAAATGAGGAATATGACTTCAGTTGCTTATCACAGCTCTATGTCAATGAAAAGTCTGTGGGTAGACATGTGACATAGAGCGAAGTATTGCTTCATGATTACACAGATCACTTAATGGATAATTAGCAGTTAATGATCAGATGTCAAACTAACTGTAAATATTTATTAATGAACACTAATTACATACCAATAGTTCTCAGCCGGTTGTATAATAACTCCAGTCACGTGGTACATGCATCGTGGTTAGGTGATATTCTTACCAGTACTGCTATTGTTTTAAGAAGTGTGATTTGCAGGCATGATATCCTGTAAGATTGTTCAGCGCCCTCCAATATATACCCGCCATCCCTGTAGTGAAATTGCGACAGACGTTAGTTATTATGTTTAAGCTCATTAAAGGTATAGGTTGGGGGTTGGACCTATTATGAGACACACACAAACACAATGAGAAATTGAAAGACGACTGGAGCCACAGCTCATAGATGGCCCATTAAACTGTTATCTAGGGCTCTGTGACCTAGGGGGTCCCATGATACCAACTCCACAGAAGGCCCTACTGCCGGCAATAACCTCCCCCCCCCAACTCCAAACCCGCACAGGTGGCCATTCAAGTCCCAGAATTCCTCTTGACGGCCCTGAAAGACACAGTTTGTTTCTCTTTCTCTTCTTTCAGAATAATATTCATGAGTTTAACAGAATAATTTACAATATCAGAGCAACCTGACACCAAAGTTACTATACATTATATATCTTATTAGAAGGATGTATCCATTGTGCTTTTATACAGCCCTGTACACTCGGGTTTTATGTTCTATTTTCCTGGAATGAATCAAGTTATGTCTAGTCTGAATAGAGTTTCTCCAAGAAGATGTATTAAACACAGGGTGTAAATTAGATATCAGCAGACTATTGTTACTGCAACACCGGTGAGTGTAAACAAAAGAAGCAGTGGCAAGTCATAATTCATCCATAAGCCCAGAATCTTAGATGTTTGCATTAGGTCGGCTTCCCACAAACCTTTGACTTTCCAGCTGTTTCTGAACAGTAAAACATCCTCTATCGGGAATTATTAAATTCATATGTAAATGAAAGGGGTACCGACAACACTGATTAAAATGTAAATTTTATTCAGAACTGAAATTCAAGATGTACATAGACACAGAATGTAAAAGGTAAGCCAGAAACTCTGGCAAATATTAATATCTTTTTCCAATTTCTTATTTCCAATATCCAAGTTTTGTAAAGTATTGTATCTTTATAACATGAAGTAGATACCAGTGGCCAGAGCCACAGAGAGGAATTCTGGACCCCAGTACAGTAACTTTTTGCCCCCTACATAGCTGATTACCAAAGATAAACCAGTATATGGAGTGTTTCCAAACCATTGAGGGCTTGACTGTGTCTCCAGCCTTCTAATCTCTACCCTTGTGTGTCTCCAGCCTACTAATCTCTACCCTTGTGTCTTCAGCCTTCTAATCTCTACCCTTGTGTC
>JABWIB010003211.1:28068-39095 GCA_016617825.1 Platyplectrum ornatum | reverse complement strand
AATCGTCATGACGATGTGTGGGTGAATACAATATTCGTCAGTTAGTGAATTCCATTTTTGTATCCATTGTATTGCAAAAATCGTCACAGCGATATCACATTGACGATCTGTAAACGTCAAACAAAATGACGAAAAAAAACATTCGTCACTTAGTGAATACACATTTGTGGAAATCGTCAGCAAAATCGTCAGCCACTGACGATTTCTGTAAATTGTCAGTTAGTGAATTCCCCCCTATATCTTGTAACATAGGCATACCACAGGGGTGCTACACATTTACCCCTCCAGTGAGGACCCTCGATTTTCTGCAGGATCATCACAAAATTTGTATTTCATCACTAAAGCTGGACATACACTATAAGATAAATTGTTCCATTCAAAAGATTTTTTCAGGAGTGGGTAAAACCATGTTGAATTGCAGGGGGGGGTAAAATGAATGTTAGTGTTTGCATGCAGGGAGAATACTTTATTTTTGCAATTTGCACACAGATACTGACCAGTGTTACTGTTACTCTGTTGTAGACTTGTGCTAGGAAATATCATCTCTCACCTGTAATACTGATTGGAATTAATTAAATTTACCTCCCCTGCAATTCAACAAAGTTTTGCCCACTCTTGAAATCTTTCTATTGGAAAAATTTCATTTATTCATTTCATATTTACTGTCTATGGCTGCTATAGAATCCACCTCACAGTGTGTAACATAATAATGTTATATCAAGTTTTAAACTGTGAAGTAGAAGAAGCCATAATTTTCATTCATGGTACAGAGAACATTATTACAACTTAAATTATTCTGTGTCCTTATAACCCAAAAATCCATGTTTTGCACCCAAGGCATAAATAGGATATGATTGGCATATTTTCCACACTTTGTCTATCGTCTGCTAAAGGAAATGTGTCAAGTTATGGCGACAGGTTTAATATGTAAGTGACAGCTGCCTGTGCCAGGAGAATCCAATTATAAAACTTTCTGATAATGGTGATTAACACTGGTGTCATTGAGAATAAACCCATCAGCGGGCTGCAAAGTCATCCTGGCCCCCTCCTCCACAGAAACCTGTTACATTACTGGTAATGGATACACTCATTGCTGTTTCTCGTTATCAAAAGTCATCTCTTTTATTTCATGTGAAAGGGTCACCCTGCTCTTTTGTCCTCTGATACAAGCTTGAAATTACTCTTTATCTCTTTTAATCATAAGTAACAGATGACCTACACAAACTAAAGATGTGAAATGACAAGATTCAAAAACAGAGATTTTATTAGGTCCTTAGCAGGGATGCTTTTAAAACACATCTATTGCTGCATANAAAAGTAACTGTACAAGTTATATTTTGTAATGTTTGATTAGAACATATAAATCCAAAGTTCTGATTGCCATTGACCCTTTATCCAAAAAGTTGTGGCAAGCATAATAAATCAAGAGGCTTGTGAAACTGGGAGGTCCTAAGAGTATAATGACCACTATGTCTCACACAGGAGATACGTTCCCTTGATTGAACAGGCAACTGGAGTTTGCACAAGATTGATTTCAGAGATTTCTTTTTATATTGTTATAACAGGAGACGTGTTGTATGAATTATACATTCTAATTGATATATGCCCCTCATTTGTTTTAGAAATACTTTTGTTGAACAGTTATAACAAGGACAATCCTAAATATAATTAGGGGATTAGGAGCATTCACACACTCTTCCATTTTAGTGTTAAGCTTTGTCTTTCTTTCTTACTACCTTAGCTTTTCAGACGGAACAGGATGGGGTGGTAGCAGTGAGGGTCAACAAATAAGGTTATGGCACTTGGGGGAACTAGTTGGTGAAATAAAGTTTGTCCAGTTTGATTGCAGCACAACGCTAGTGGTTGTGTCCTTTAGGTGGTCTAACTCTGGTGGGCCAGGTGCTTGCAGGAGGATCAGGTTGGACTTGCTGAGGTCAAGGTGGAGGACTTGATGGTAAGGTGGTATTGCTGAATTCTCCGTCTGCTATTGGGACACCTGGTTCACATTAAAGTATGCCATACCGGCACTTCTTCCACTGATGTAACTGAAATAGTACAAATCTCCATTGACTTCCATAATATTCAGTTTTTTCATACCGCCACTTCTGAATGTCCATACCCCCACTTCTAAATTTCCACTTCGACCACTGAGCTTAATCATAGTTAAAATTAATCACAGTTAATCATAGCTTTAATCTTGCCAATTTCAATAAATGCCATGTTCCCTTTTAAACCCAGCTATCATTTTATAAAGGTGCATGGCTGTATGATGTGGGATTGGGCACTATGCCCCTTAACTTCTATGCCCTACAGCAAATTCATGTGAAGCTACAGCAGCCATAGAGAAAAGGTTGCAGAATACTATCAGTTATTGCTGGAGAGTTATGTACATTTCATAGGTACATCTTATGAGATTGTCAGGGAGTCTGACAATTAGTTTAGCAATACTAAACTATTGCTTATTGCTGTAGATTAGTATGCCGGACTTGTTAGATGGAACAGGGTGTAAACCTGCTCAGCTGTCAGTGCATTTTAGTAAAGGGCATACAAAAGAATTAGATGAGATGAAATGAAATGTATCCACTATATTGGTTATTATAATAGAACATTGATGACATGTGGCCAGAAGTCTATATTAAAGGTTGCTGACAAGTAGATTTTTTTTTTAAGGAACATTTTGATGCTATATAATATAATATAAAAAGTAAGTAATATAAAGACACTATACTATAGGCAACTTTTTGTTATTTAATTTACATGGTATATTGTTGTCACATCAGACCATGGGGATATATGGACATGAGCGATTTGCTATGTAGTAGACACAGGCTTAGACACATCATTGTCTTCATTTTTGTGGCTTATTACATTTTTTCCTACAGTGCAGATAAGACTCTAAATGGAGTCATTTCCCCCCAGGAGGTATTTGGGGTTACACAATAATACACTATTATCAACCTTTAATAATTTTCAATATCATGTCTACTCTTCTCATGTGTGAACACATTTTAGCTATATCATTCTTTAATGAAGAGATTGGGTATGTTTTCCTAATGGTAATCATTGCTTTTGGAAGCTGCTAAAAAAAATCTAGCTTGAAAAAATATGTTTCTTCTTTACGTGATGTCCTATAGAATCTTCATCACAGACGTTCAACATGTCAATAGTGAATTGACAGGGTTCGATGTAGCTAAAGTCTCCAAGCCTGAATACGAGATTCAAATCAATATGTGTCTCTTCTACATGAAACGCTGTGCTGCTACATCTGCAGTCACGTATGTCTGCTCTATCTAGACATATGATGATGTATGCTGTTAAACATTGCTGACCAATATTTAAGGCAGGGCTGGAAGTGGGGGGGGTATACGGGGGTATGCCATACCGGCACTTCTCCCTGTGATGTAATTGAAATACTACAAAACTTCATTGACTTCTGTTATATTCAGTGTTTTCATACTGTCACTTCTATATGTCCATACCATTACTTCTAAATTTCCACTTCGACCTCTGATTTAAGGAGTTAATTTCTATATTTGTTGAAAGTACATAATGTGTGTTATGGTGATAGCATATAAATATAATGTATGGAATGTGTGGAATCAAGTATGTGCAAATAATTGCTTTGTGTAAAAGAAGTTGTATCAATCGACAGCATGCTATTTAAAAATGTTATAAATGTATAAAATTTGAGTACAGTATGCCTAACTCTCTTTGATTCCTTTCCCTATGTTCTATATCATAAAGATATTTCAGCATCTTTTTACACATGAGATAGAAACTGTTCCTTAAATAATATTGAACATGCGTGCATTGATTGGAATATTGGTTGAATTATTAACCCATGACCTTTGATTGCCAATTACCATATGGGGTGGTAGGAATGATTTGATCATTCTATGGGTTCACATCTTTGAATTATTCATGGATCAATGTATGCTCATCCATATCTGTATACAATGCATATTATGAGCTAAAGCTATTTTGTTCTTAATATAAATATATAGAAAACATAGAAACATACACTTACATCTAACAGCTGTTTTATAAACAATACTAACTATAGGAGATAAATTCGTCTTATACAGCTTTGGCTGCTACTACGAAGAACGTTTAGTGGGGTTTTAGAAAGTGTTTCTGCAACAGTTTGTAATCAATTCGCAAGAAACTAGGGATCAATGTGTGGGGCAGATTGTGACCACAGATCGTGAGTAGAAATCTTATAAAGATATCTGGGCCTAAATTTACTAAGCAAGGAGATTGCAGGGAGACTGAAAACTGGGGATGGTGCCCATAGTAACCAATCCGATTCAAGCTCTCAGTTTGATTTTTATATACTGGAGAATGTGAGCTTGAATCTGATTGGTTGCTATGGACAACATCCCCACTTTTCAATCTCCCTGCAATCTTCCTGCTTAGTAAATTTATGCGATGGTCTTCTGTCAGTGTGCACCCTACCTTAATTAACTAAATAGAAACTAATTTAACAGACCTTTATTTTTTGCTTTCTCTTGCGAGACAGATTTCCTACCATGTTGCCCCTCCCGTCAATTTGCTGTACCATAGCTCCCAACTTTCTGCTGGGGGACATTGGGACAGATAAGCTCCGCCCTGACTCCGCCCCCACACCGGGGGGGGGTGCACAACCCAGCCCTGCCCGTACCACCCAAACCCTGCCCTGTACTGCCCAATCTCCACCCCCATTACGACAAGCCCTGCCCCCTTTCCACGCTGCAATTCAATGGAAACTTACCGGGGAAAAAGCAGAGAAATTCGCAGCCAAGGAATACTTATAATCAGATGAATAAAATATTTACCATGACATAATACAACATAATAGCATGAAGCATAAGAAAGTAGAAACAGTACAGGCTAATTGACTAAATGGAGGGAGTAGTAGAGCACTAACTCAAGGTAAGAGCAACAAAGAAAAGGGGAAACTGTCCCAGTTTAGGTGGCTCAGACGCAACATCTGGCCATGCCCTAATAAAAGAAATTCCAATATAAACCCCCACCACCGACCCACTGCATTTGTATTGTTACCATTAACTGATAAATCATCTCCATGTGGCTTTTGGTTCAACCTCTTTTTAGTCATGTCAAATAGGAGTCAACATTTGGAGAATCAATCTCTGTCATGACAATGACACTACAGGCACAACTTATAAAACTCAGACACAATAATAACTATTTCATAGGCTTTACCATTTAATCCCCTGCAGTAATACTATTTAGAATAGGGTTGCCCTATTACATACACACCCTCAGGCCCTTGGATTGATGATGAACCAACGCATACTAACGCATACTATCGTGTTATACCTATAAGGGTTCGAAGTGGGGTTGTATATAGGTGTATACCATACTGGCACTTATCCCACTGATGTAATTGACTTCTACTATATTTTGGGTTTCCATACCGCCACTTCTAAATTTCCACGTTGACCACTGATACCTATATTAGGACAATATGAAATACCTATATCATGTGAATAGACAGATCACAAATGATTCCTATTTACTTTCTTAAACACTTTCTTACATATTTCTTAGTTTAAATAACCTTACAAGAATCTAGCAGGTATGACTTTATATTTTACTTTTAGATGTGTATGATAAATATCAACAATACTATGAATGCTTTAACAACGTGGTTAAAAAAAAACAAAAAACATAGTTTTACTCTGTTTACCGTTAAAAAAATGATTGTACAGACAGTGCTGATATATTATAATAATTTATCTCTCTGCCAGAAAAAATATGTAGCAATTACTAACAGACCTCGCCACCTAGCCAGTATAATTTATTAACTGCACAGGAGAAACATTGCCTTAGATTACTGAGCTACTGACCCCATCATTTTATTATTCACTATTTATTTTAACAAACCAGTTCCAGCGACCTTTCTGCCCAACACATTAGATGTCGATCCATCCTATCTTACTGTATATTGCTCTGGTTCCAAAACCCCCTATTTTCAGAGCAAGCAGCCCTGCAATCATGGGGTTTCAGCAGTAACCCCCTACAGCCCTCATCTGGTTGTAAGTTGGTTGAAACCTATTTGTCTTTCAGAGTACCAGTCTGCAGAGGAACAAGATGAGACATTTCCCAGGTTCCCTGTGGTGAGTTCTCAGCAGACGCTGAGCTTCTTCTTCTTCACCCCTAAGCTCTTGCAGCTGGCTTATTTTTCCCAGGCTGAAATGATGAAGACACATTGATTTAGGGCTGTGTGGTATGAGCATCCCGCAGACTCTCTTAACACCATACAGAGCCACTGATTAACTACCTTGTCCTCTAATGTTGGAGTCGAAAGAAAAACTTTTATTTCTGTCAGCTTTTTTTTTTCTAAGGCAAATTTCAGAGGCTGTTCAAGTGCTATTTATAGTGAGATGAATGAATGAACCACAAGCAATAAAATACAATCTATTTTCAATACAGAGTAAAAAGAGAAAATAGAGTCCTGGAAATCTAAAATACAAACGTGTGAAGAGGAATAGTATGACACAGGAATATGCTAAATGTAAAAGTATTTCTCCACCTTCAAATATTGATCACTTGAATCAAANAAAATGCCCTAAACTGATGTAAACCTGTCTGCTTATATTATATTGACCATGACTATGCCTGGCATATGTAGGTGAGTTGTGACAGTATCATTTTAAAACAATAGCTCTTTTGTGTAGTGCAGCCATAAGTTGGTATTTTTAGGGTCCAAAATTCACCTCTGTTCATTGGCTCAGAGTCCTGTGGCGGTACTGTCTGCATTGACTGCAATGCAGGATGGCTAATTAATATTATATGTAAGGGTGTGGGAAGTGAAACTGAAGGAGCTGCACCAATACATTGCTATAGTGCCATAAAAGCGCCCCAACCTCACTGAAAAAAAATAAATTAAAATGGCGCCGGATCTGTTGTGAGATACGAAGCTACAAGAGGTCCAGCAACTCGATGACAAAACGACAGTGTGGCAATGAAGTTTAACGTCATTGCCGCATCCGAGCAGGCAGGAGAGTACCGAGCCGTATCTATCCAAAGTCACTCATGTCACTCATGTGCTTGTATACAAAATATAGTTGACAAAATAAACTGTTTTAAAACCAATACAGTTCTAGTTTTTATTGTTTTTTTATAGTGAAAAATGTGATGCAATGTCATATCAGTGAAAGTAGCATGAAACCTTTGGTCTCTGGTGTGTCAGAAAAAGGCACTCTTTTATTGGTTGGTCATTTTAAGGTCACCCAATTTTTTTATTTTTATAAAATACACATATAATATAGGAGCCCCCACAAATATACCTTTTTTGTAATGTATTAAATGGACATGCAAAGATGTGACTGTGCAGAATATTTGTGTGAAAATATATGCATATCACATGAATACATTTGAACGGATGCATTTGGATACAGCATTTGTTGGGATCCACCATCATATGCTGTATCCAGCGCTTCCATAAATACTCATCTCACACTTAAAATTTCAGTAGACCTGTCTGGAGCTTGCTCATAGCTTTGGTTGCACAAATGCATATGCATGCGCAACTTGCAATCCGAGAGTTACATATTAAAGTACATAACATGGGCAGTTATGCGTGTGCTCCAAAGGTGCATAAATTACTACCCCTCTGGTACTTCTATGCAAATACAACACATGGCTTATGGGCACAGTGCTGTCAAGTTCTGTGTAGTTAGTGCATATTGCACGAGTACATAGTATTACACTGTGTTTCAGACTGTAAATGGTTTATTATTTATGTGAGCACCTCTGTTGGAATAGTACACATTTTTATACTATTAATAAAAATATTNAAAAGATATTATTAAAATGCAGACATTTGTCATGCAAAATACTGGCAGTGATTTCTTATCGACTGCAACGCGATAAAAAAAAGTGTCACATCCTAACGCAATGGCCTCAAATAGGTCACAGAATGTCACTCCTCCGGACTTAGACATGACTTGTCACTTTGCAAATCTTTGAATGTAAACAAGCTACTTTTTGTATGTCTGGATAGTGTGCAGTTAAATAAGCACGCCATTACAGTCCATCTGTCCATTGGCTAGATCTATTTATCCCTTCTTTCCCACAATACATTCTTCAGAACGCAAACCCAATATGCCTCAGGATACAAGAATACAGCTGCATGCGCTGTAAACCCAATATGCCTCAGGATACAAGAATACAGCTGCATTAACTTCTGAGCATGCGCATTATAACTAGGCCAATTGACCACTTGGATTCAGTAACTGTGAGTCAGTAAATACACTGTTAGGACACTGTTTTGTTATATTGGGCATAATGGGTGATTATAATGATTTGGGATAAAAACNAAAAAACTAGTATGAAGACAACATTTGAACCGGAACATAAAAACTGCACAAACCTCATCAACACCCCCTACTACCGCTGCACTATGCGCTCTGAGAAAAGGAAAAACCTGTTGGAAAAAAAGAGAGAGATTAGATGAAGGGAAATTCACAGAATCAAAAAGCTTCTGGTTTTCTTTTCATCTTTCCTACACCTCACACCCTTTAACTGTTACCCCATAGGCTGGATTATTGTGGCCTGGATGGAGAGAGGGGGGAAGGGAGCAGTCTGCATTTATTCCCCCAACTATGTGTTCCTCGCTTACATTTTGTGTTTTTGGTACTGCATATGCTTAAAAACTAGGCAAATGGAATATAGGTATAGAGCACATTTCACAGCACTAGATCAGAGGTTATCCTCATAAATTACAAACAAGCCTTGAGAAAGACCATTAAAGGTAGAAACGCGTTGGGTAACATAGGACATTGGATACACTTTATTACAAGAAACAAGAAGACCTCCCCTAAAGAATAAGAGTCGCATGACTGTTGTGATAACGTGGGGCATGATATTTACATAAAAGAAACCTTTATGTGCACCCTATCCACTTGTTAAATGTGAGCAGGCTTTTTATCTGTCCTGTCAATATATAGGTGTTTTGAATAAAACTGAGTTATACAATTTGCTGGGCGCTTTTCTCCTCTTCTTTTTCCATCTACACGAATCTGACTGGCGATGAGACCCTGAAGTTTGGGCATCACACCAGAGGATCCTAAACGAGGCAAAGGAGACCTGAACGATGTATAGTGGGAAAAGCAAAGGCCGCCAAACACTGTAACTCCGTTTCAGCACATGCAGCAGTAAAAAGCCGCTTAAGAAGGACCTGATCCGAGATACATAAGAACTCAATCTAAGACTGACCCACTGTGTTTTATTGTTAATATTGCTTTGTGACACGTGAATTAGTATCTGTGGACTACTTGTGGTAACCGGCTGCAGAGTAATCAGCACTGTTTTCAAACCTTGTCCCCCCTTCTTTTCTATAACTATGTTCTAGTACTATCGCACACCTTACAAATGATGGATAAGCTTTTTCTAAATTTCCTGTAAAACTCATTGCAAAAGAGATGCAACTGCTTTTAACTGCAAAATATAAGCAACTCTACAACAAGCCCTACATACTTCTGTGAACAAGTATTTAAATTCACAGAGCAATGGATGGATGCAAAACATATGGTTAGATAGACAGATTTCAGTTCAGATTCCAATACATCAAGAAGGCATCTGTTATTCTAATGATATATGATTATGCATTTATTTCGTTTTGACGTTAATAGAAAAATGGCAAAGACTGAGTCTTTGATACATAACATTTCCATGTACATAATCTCTGTTCCCGCTTAGAGGATTTCCCCCCCTGTTCCCCGCTATGTAAAGAGACTTTTGATGTCTCCAGTGTGCTCAGAATGTGGATGGCAAGTTGTGAATGGCTATAGCTGTCTTCTTAAATGCATTTTGGCCCATCAAGTACATACGAATAATTTGTTTGCTCTCATAATATTTAAAAAAAAAAGGATGTTAGGAATGCGTTGCATAGTAGAGAGGTTGTGCTCAAGGCTGTGGAAAGTAAATGTCTGTTTATATTCTATATATGACTAAAAGAGTAAAATAATCAATATTGTAAAGGGTATAACAAGTGAGTGGTACTACATTTGTGGAGCAATCTTATTTCCTATGGTAAAGATTCTAACCAGATATTAATGCTAAAATGACATTACATAATTATATTTGTCCATGAATCAGTTAAAGAGATTTCACAGTTGAATAACTATTTTCATAAATTGCCTTACAAAATGTCTTTCACAAATTATGAATTTCCATTTCTTATTTATTAAAGCTTAACATTAGCAAATTTATTTCAGCGAGATTGTGAAAGCATCATCTATGTGCTGTTTCAAAAGGTGTGTCCTTTGTGGAAATGGCACCTTTAATACTGTATTTACAAATGATAAACTTTCAGTGAAAAATATTCTCAGCATTTAACATCTTCATTGTGAAGGATATGAGCTAAGATAGCTTTAAGCTATGCTGTCAGTCTTTAATTACATATTGGCCTACATGAAAATGGCCAACTCTGGGCATCAGAGGAGGGAAATAGAACACAATTTCTGAATTGTGTCATCATATCACAAAAGTTGGAACTAAATCAGCATCAGGGAGGTTGTTACACTCTTCATGGAGTCAATGAGAANAATCACTTGGCAACTTTCTTCATCATAGACATAGATAGGTTTTAATACCTTTATCACCTTTATCTAGTCAAATAGCAGCAGGATAAATGTGCATACAACTAAAGACATATGCAAAGCAAATATAGCAGTATCATATCATGACACAGTCATTGCTTAATGCTGAGATTCACAGTATAAAACAGTGGCTGGGGCTTAAGGAAAGGGTTACCACCCATCCAGGATTGGCCCAGACTGTCCGTCAATCTGGACCTGCGTCTGGGGTCCGGTAGGGTGGCATTCCCGGACTATAGATTGTATGTCAATTTAAAAAAATAAAACCCAAACCGAAATAAACTGCAGCCACATAGCTCCTGGAACACTGTGTCCAGGAACTGTGCACTGGTTGCTGCGGCGACACCGCAAAGCTGACATGACCACATCATGTATGTATATTTTATAGCTTGGAGCGCGCTGCAGCAGGAGACTCAGGTAAGA
>JABWIB010003211.1:7024-22534 GCA_016617825.1 Platyplectrum ornatum | reverse complement strand
TACACACTCTGACTCAAACCAGGAAGTGTGAAGTTTTTATAGTGTCAGAGATCATGAAATGGCTGCTAGTAGTGGGTGTGATTTTTGGAAATGGGGGTTAGCTTGTACTGCATGTGTGCGAGAATTAAAACTCGNNGGTGTGAGAAATGAAATTTGCAAGAAATACAAAATTCACCCTCAAACTCACCATAAAACTCGACAAAAAGTCGCATGTGAGCATTTCTCAGCCGATAAACACGACCTGCAGTGAATACTTGAACTCACTCTAACAACACGCCAGTAAANCCAAGCGAGTCATGGTGAGAAATTCACACACCAAAACACAACCTTTAGTAAATTTCCCCCAATGTGTTCAGTAATCTGGATCTGGCCCTATGTGTTTATCAGGTCCAAAATTTAAGAGTACTACAAGCTATTTAGCCTAATGCTTGGAAACCCCTATTTAGTCCCTGCATGTCCTTACAAAGTTCATTTCTATGTAACAAAAGATGTACCAACATCTCACCTGGCAAAAGAAGAGTATGTTATCATTTGTACCTGTACCATACACCTCTACCTCTTACTGAACTCCACTAAGCATTGTACATATCAAACAATGCTGTTGAATACATGTTTGCAGTCACACAGTCAGTCCTGTGCCCCGTTAGCATTGATTAATGTTATGTAAGGGTAGAAAATGTCTCCTCTGCTGAGATCTGTATCTTCCTTAGCAGTAGATGTAGAATATACATATTTGTACATCCACAAATGGTGCCATTCACAAGTGCCAGAAAAGGCAATTTTTCTGCCACTTGCAATTTATGAAATTTTTTATCAAATAAAACTGCTAATAAGAAATATCCAAAGAAAGTCCAAAGCTGGGTACACACGGTAAGATATGTTATGATTGTATCCAATCATAAGATTTTTCAAGAGTGGGCAAAACCATGNTCCTTAACTCTACTATCTGAAATGGCTGCTAAATCACAAGGGAGTGCCTCATGCAAAATCCAAAAAAGAGACTCGACATTTCCAGGAAAATTGACCTGATTTCAGAATCCAAATTTGGCAGAAAAAACAGTTTTGTCTTGTTTCAGTTTTGAACCCCAACATTTGTATCTTTTACAATGAATTCGATTCAAACCCGGTATCTCTTAAAATGTTGTCTATACATTTCCAAGTATTTGCCATATTCTCTAGAGTTTTTTCTATTCTGTTCCTCACTTGTTCACCAGCTCGTCTTGCAATGTTGCTGGACACATTTATTCACTGGTTGTCTTATATTCTGCTCACAACTTACTACAAACTATAAAAATAACCTGAATAATGTANGTTTCTGACTTGTATTTCTGCTGTTGGCTCCTAAGCACATTTTAGTGTTTCATAAAACNAAATAAGTGGTGATACAATTGTATAAATTTAGAATTTCTTTATTCCATTAATGAAATGTTATGGTTTGCATGGTTATCTTAATACAGCTATTAATATCTACAAATATGTATCTAGCTAAAGGCTATTCATTAGTGTTCATTTTTAACCATCAAATTTCATTATTTTACTTTAACAATCTCAATTAAAAAAAAAAATATCCGCTGACAATGTATTTGAGCTAGGAGTNCTCATGAAAATGGTTTAGTACTGTACAATTACGAACATACGCCTTAGGTAGATAAAATATAATGACTTTTCTTCCCTTTCATAGAAAATGTCAGTCTCTCAGTGCAGAAGAGTTATTGCCACTACAGGATTTCTCTTATGCTACATTCTCTCTAATGTGAAGTATNAGTTAGTAAATACTTTACCTTGCAGGCTATAGCCCAATGTGCTAATAATCCTTGCTAATATTTGGGGTTCTCCATTTTCTAGGTTAGTCAGAAATCCTTACTGTGTTCCTATATTTTTAATATAATCTATAGGCATTTTCACTAGTCATTTATCTATAAGATAGATAAAGTTATATATTTATCTATAGCAGGGCCAGACTGGACCTTTGGGCCTAAATTTACTAAGCAGGGGGATTTAAATGTGGAATGTTGCCCATAGCAACCAATCAGATTCAAGCTCACATTCTCCAGTATGTAAAATTAAACTTAAGGTGGCCATACACGGGACGAATTTCNTCTCATTATCATACAGGGGGGCAGATTGTGGGGTCTCATTATTATACAGGGGGGAGGAGACTATGGGGTCTCATTATTATACTACAGGTGGGATACTATGGGGTCTTATTATTATACTACANGTGGGCAGACTGTAGTTTATTATTATTATACAATAGGGGGCAGACTGTGGGGTCTCATTATTATAATACAGGGGGAGCAGACTGTGAGGTCTCGTTATTATTGTACAGGGGGGCAGGGCTGCCACCACAATCACCAGGGCCCAGGACTCACAAAGTCCCGGGTGGCCGGGCCCCCCCACATAACGCCAGGACGTTGTGACATCACGACATCACCGCGGTAGGCCGTTGGGCCTATTTCGGTTCCCCAGACACCCTGAAATGATACCCTCACTTCACACTGCCTGTGGACCTGCTGCAAGCAACAACTTGGTCGAGGCAATTGCTCCAGAGTTAAGGATAAGAGACTGAGAAACAACTTCNTCACTGGCAACTGCCCTCTACAACCCTCTGATGATAGCCCCAGACCTGTATTATAGCCCCAGATCCCTAGGATACCCCCAGACCTGCAAAGTTGAGGAAACTACTTTAAATTGTATTGAGTAACTGTGTCCCCAGAGAATCAACAAGGTCCAGTATTGTTCAACAAGGTCCAGTATTTTTAAAGGGATGGGAATTTTTTTTATTTATTTTTTTAAACTATGATTTTAAAGAAATGTTCCATCTATTTGACAGTGAATTTAATTTAATTTTAAAATCAATGTTTACTAAATACTTAAATCTCTATGGGAACCAATTTTAAAAACTGCCATTTTTAACATGGCAATGGCAAAAGTGACTAAACAGTAATTTGAAAGCCCAAACCAACAGAAAAATCACTACTAAAGGTGATTTGAAAAAAAATTCTGCTTAGTAAATTTACCCCAGAAGTAAATAATATTCTCGTTTTCAGATCTCATTCAATAGCACAGCAGTGGCATGCAGAGTGGCTGTTTATTAGACTATATGACACCAAATAACTTTTTTTATTACTTATTAGAAAAAAAACATATTAGCTACAGAGTCTGATACTTTTGTGGTCGAAGGGGTTCCTTTGTTTGCCTACAGCAAGGTATCAACATGATAGTTTAGGATGTCAATATCCTCACCAGTGCCTTAATTCACTAAGCTGGGAGTTTGCAGGGGAATTGGAGAATGGGGAAGTTGCCCATAGCAACCAATCAGATCTGAGCTCACATTCTACAGTATGTAAAATTAAACTGAGCGCTTGAATTTGATTGGTTGCTATTGGCACTTTTCAATTCCCCTGCAAACTCCCTGCTTAGTGAATTTAGGCCCAAGTGTTCATCATAAAATTTGTTGTTCATTTTTTTGAACATCACTTTTTCTCTATTTTTGGAAAGCAGCCTCCTACATTGATTGCTCACAAGGTTCCTATCATCCAAAACATTCTTTCCAAGTACAAACTGAAGAATGGGCATCTTAAGTACACAACAGCTAGATTCTACAAAAACATCAAATTGCCTTCATAGAATAAATATGGGAAAACAATGTATTTTAAACTGTACAAGCAGAATTAGTTAAAAGGAGCTGTTCTAAGTTCGAGTTCTAAATAACAGTTTGAAATAAAACAGAATTATATTTTTGTGCAAAAGTATTTTATTGGGTGTACTCCTCATTTAGGATCTGTCAAAAAGTGGAAGACAATAAATTGTGTGGTATAATCTATGGGTCTGGTTCAGAATTTAAGAATAGGAAGAGCAAAGAAGATAAACCATGCATGGGAATGCAAATATATATTTTGTTTACATGAATGGAAAAGATTTTTGCTTATCGTATTCAAATTCAGGACAGCAGTAATTTGGGCTAGGAAACACCACATCACAGATTCTACTTGCACTGTATAAATGTTGTGCCTGAAATCCATTGTGTATTTGCAAATATAAATGAGCAAATTGAAAAGGTTTTTCCCATCATTGCATAACTTTTCTAATAATGCATATGACTTTACCTGTGTTTGGTAGCACCATATAGAAAGAGGGGTTAATATATACTATATACACTGGTTTTTCAATTGAATTCGGCGCTGCGCCTTATTTTCTCCCTTGCGCTATACGCATGTGCATTATTAAGAAAATTCCACTTTTTATAAACATTGTTAAAACATGCTACAGGTGTAGGACTAGATCATCTGAAACATTTAAGAGTCGAGATATGAAAACTTTTACTAAGAACCTTTAAATAAATTTAATTGGGCGCTTTACTGGTATGGAAACATTTCCATGTGTTCATAAAATGCCTTTTGTGATTATTCCTGTAAGTGGCAGCTCAATAATTGGAAATTAGAAGTCGTGTCGCTTTTTGAAGACAGCTACATTAGCTGAAATTCAATCTCAGTGTATTTTTGGAGAATGTAGAGATTACTGATGAAACATCATTGTCAANTATAGATTGTATTTTCTAAATACACAAAAAGATGTCTTCAAAATCAAATACATCATTTTTTGAAAAAAGTTGTCATTTCTTTATTGCACAGAAAAAATGTCAAACCATGTTGTATTATGAGATGTGACTCTTTAAAATTCACATACAGTTGGCATGGTCTGCACCCAGGGATTGCTTAAGATCTNGCTTGGAGTTACTACCTGCTATGTTAAGTAAAAGTGGACAATGTTAAGACAATATGTAAAAAAATACTNTAGGCATAATGTAAGGCAGGAGGCTGAATGAATATGGGGAGAAGGGTAGAAGGTTTAGATAACATAGGCATCATAGAGGTTGAGGATATGGCAANCGGTTGAGATAACATATGGACAAGATGCTGGGCACAATGTGGGGAGGAGGTATGCGATAATATTGTATGTATGCTTTCTTTGTTTTTACAGTATAGAATTTGAGGGTAAAAAAAGTTACGTCTTTATTAATTGTAAATAATCACTATGGTCCAGATCCAGACTTGGAATCTGTTTTTTCATATTCCAAATTTGTTCTGTCCAAGGAGTGTGACCTTGCTGCAGGTCCTGGAATTCAAGTTGGTGAGCAAGAGGNTCATTTAAATTTAAAATAATGGGAGGATGTACCTTAAAGATATAATTCCACATGACTTAAGTAATGTTGAGAACTCATGTAGCCAGTTTTCCGTCCATGCCAGTGGAGTAAATATGAGTAACTATGAGGTACATGAACGGGTGNTATCAGACACAANGGGGGAAAATTTACTAAAGATCNAGTTNAAAATCTTCNCCTCAGCGTGGTGTATTTTAGGGTGAGTCTTGCTTTTAGGGTAAGTTCAGTATTTATTATGGGTCGTGTTTNTGAATTCTCGCCAAAATTCGCTCTCAAAAACTCGCTGGGTCGANTTTGATAGTATTTATTATAGGTCNGATAATAAATACTACATAATAAATACTACATTTAATAAATACTACATTTGATAGTATTTATTCATACATTTGATAGTATTTATTATAGGTCGGATGGTTTCTCGATGAAAACTCGCATGNTATATTTTACTTTATTAATTCAAATCATGGCTGGAAGTGGGGGTGTATACGGGGGTATGCCATACCGGCACTTCTCCCACTGATGTTCATTAGAAGGACTAGTAGAGAACAGGACTAGATAGAGTCCTACATAATAATACATAATGATGTAATAAAACAATTATTCTGTGCATTTGCATATTGTTTGTTATGCCTCTACCCATGAACGGGTAATAGTGTGTACAGTATGTATACATAACTTCCAACTTTTAGAGGGCNGAAAAGGGTATCAATAAGTTCCGCCCAGGCTTGCCTAAGCCGAAACCCAACTCCATTCACACCACAGCCCTTTTGCAACCACGATCAGGGAAAACTTTCATTAAAATAATTANAAAAAAACCTTAATGCCTACCACTTTGTCCACTTATTGGAACAAACTTGGTTGGTGGGTGGGTGTTAAAGCAGGACAGTCACCCAAAAGCAGGATTTTCCTGCTGAAATTGGGACAGTTGGGTGGTATGGTGTATAGATACATAGATAGATATATAGTGGGGGGTTATGGTGGTGTAAACCCCTGTGATTTGGATTCCAGCCAATTTGCTTGACCATATTAGCTTCTAAGTGATGCAGCTATATCCTTTTCTGAATGTCTGTTTCAGACTATCACCGGCAGAGATACTTAGAAACCTAGGTAACTGTACCATATTGGATCCGGTTCATACGGTTTTTAATAATCTGGGGGTTTATTCAAAATTTGCGGTCAGCAGGAAACCCTGGCATCACAAGGGGTTAACTCTGTAAGAACTCTGCCAGATGCAANGTCTGACTTATTAAGTGTCTACTATCAGCTAACAAGCCAGCAGGTGCCTGTTTGTCTGTATGTCACGTGTGGTCCACGGGCCTAGTCTGCTGTCATAGACTAGCCCCTATCTGATTCAGGACTATAAAGGTTTTGCAAAGTGCGCACCTAGGTAAAGCGGGTTACATCTGGAGTGTGAGAAAGCTAAGGAAGAGGCAGCGGAACTCTGTACTTGGGGAAAGCGAACTGAGAGTGAAGAAGAGCTGGAGGGGCCCATACATATCCCCATCTCCATACATCCTGTACGTCTGTATAGTCCCACGTCTCTTGTTGAGGACACGGTCCAGAGTGAAGCCCTTTAAGAGGATAAGTGGTTGGTGTTGCGGATGGAAGAGAAGGAGTGGCCAGCGAATGTTTGGAGGAGACCACCTAAGGACCCGAACCAAAAGAAGGGTCAAGGCTGCGCAGCCCGTTATCGAACCAAGTGGCTGGCCAAGCTGGCTGAAAAGAAGGAACAGAAGGTAGCATTAGTGAAAGACAGCAGTGTGTGGTATTCCCGGTCATGTCCGATGATGTATGTCTGGAGTGTCTGGAGGTGGCAGGTGGTCATGTCCCAGGGTTTTTGTCCTTCCNGAACTACTGAATCATGGCCCAGGGTTTTTGTCCTTCCTGAACTACCGAATCATGGCCCAGGGTTTTTGTCCTTCCTGAACTACCGAATAATGGCCCAGGGTTTAATATATTCTCACTTACAAAGCCATGCCATTTAATCTACATAACCAATGCCAACCCTCTCACTATGCTTTGTCTTACTTGCGCTGCTCTAAAATTCTCTTCTAATTCTAGACATAAAATTTTTTAAACTTCTTATACTCATCCTTACCCTTCAGTCCTCCAGTCTATTTTGCACTCTTCACCCATGTTATCCAATGCTTTTTTGCTTTTTTCCCATGCTTTCAAAAGAATGACCTCTACAAAATTGATATGTATGTTGGTTGCTGTATTTGTAAATTAGGAATGAATTATATTTGTATAATAATATTTATTGTTTATTTTTAGTATAACCAGTCTTATGAAACATCTAATAGCAGATAAGCACATAGTGTAATCAAATAATGGATGCAGAGCCTAGTGGATTCACTGTGTTTGGTGGCTGACTACACTATACATCTGAATATCATGTCTGTATATACAGTATATGATCCATAAGCACAGGTACAGAAAATCTATTCCAATTATTATATTATAGCTGCTTTCATTATTTCTCTATTATGTTTTTTCAATATAGATCTTTGATAACATATTTTTCTNAATATTGGATTTTAAAACGTTCTAACTAAAGGTGTGTTTACCTCAATTCATTCAGACCCAGCGGCAATTTACCCCATAGGCAGTAAAGGATGTTAATTATCTCCAGTACAGAGTATAAATGGGATTTGTCTGTAATTGCTGAAATAATGCAAGACTTGCCTGTGTTTTCCAGAATCAGCAGAAGCAGAAAGCAGGTAATATACCATTAATGTAATAGCCTCCCATTGTTTTAATTAACTGAGGCTTTCACTGGTTATATTACAAGCATTATACTAACACTCTACAAATTGTGAACAGAAAACCATTTAGATTGTTTGCTAGCTTGGACACACAACTTATACTTAAACCCTTATTCTTGTGTTATCTTTATACAATTATATTCCTTTTATTTAAATGATCTAATTCCTTTTATTTCATTAATACTAGTAAACATCAAAGTACCTTCTTTCATCATCATAAACATCCTTATNAAATTCTATAGAGAATTATACCTCACAGGCTGAATAATTTGTGTTTTATTGGGGACACACTATATTGATTAGAAATAATTGGAATAGATGAACTAAAAAAAAAAACCACTTTAGTAACAGTCGTAAGAGGCCAGTGTCCAATTAAGNAAACTGATAGCACAATATATATTGGGGGAAAATATTATTATATTTTTTTGTGAGGAGGGGCCAAAGCATTTTTATGCACCCTGGGCCCATGACTTTCTGGTTCTGCCTCTTGTCCTAATCCTTATCCCTACTCCAACGATGTTGAGTGAATCCCGGCCTAGCATTTATCTGCACTTCTTACATTTACTGCTGGTTTTATAAAGATTAGCCACAGCTATNAAGTCTTGCTATGCTGGCAATTTGCATGCTTGTAAACCAATATATATAAAACATATATAGATGTTATATCTGCTTTCTAGAGGGTGATGCTAACCATTTCATGTTGATTGGAATTTAATGTTACACATTATAAAGCATCTCAGGGACATGCTTGTTTTTAATGCTGTGCATACAAATCTATTTCTTTACCCAGCTCCATAAATATATAGCTTTAGTCTTCTTTAGCACTTAACATAACTGTGTGTGTGTGCGCAGAGTAACCACATGCATGGTTAATCCAACATATTTTACCCATATGCCATCATCTCCATATGTCTCACTATGCAATTACTGCTACTTCCCTTATTGCCAGCTACTCTGTAGGTCTTCATTACCGACACTGGCAACAGAGCAGCATTTGTGTCAGCCTAATTGCAGCATGTCTGAATTCCTAATTTGGCTACTGCAGGGCTGTCCAGGTATGTGAGAATTCCTGCGGTGAGGCTACAACCAAGTGAAGATATATCATATGTGTACCCATCACTGTTTATTAATACTTACTTCAGAATGGATGTTTATTTTAGAAGACCTCAATGTAATATTACTGGCTAGTGTATGTGAGGTTTGGCAATCTCGAGCCAAAATAAAATAAGAAGTGTGATTAATTGCTTTTTGCCCATAGACATGAAAATATACAATGTTAAGAACACAGCAATCAAAGTTTCAATTAAAAAGCTTAAAATTTTCTGCCTGACTTCATTCTCGAAACGAGATAAAAGAAACAGCAATTTCTCACTATAACTGAACAGTGGAGATAATGAGTTAGCTGGACAAAGTGCATGATATGCCACAGGGATGACAGTGCTATTATTAGGGATGTATGGCAACCCATTGTTTCAAACTTATTAGTGTTGATTGGGAGATAATGTCATCAGGTTTATAATAAAAGAAAATTTCCAATAGTTTTTTGTAAATGCACAAAAAAATCTTCATTTTCAACCTTTATTATGCTACTGTATGCATGTGGGTAAGTGAGCAGGTAAGTACAGTATTTACAACGATAAAGGCAGATACACAAGAGGCATAAAAGTATAGCTGGGAATAATGCTGCATAAGATGACTAAGAGGCAGTATTTTTTTTAACCCTTACTAATATACTAATATACTTACATATTTTCTATTTTGCTAATAATCATTACCACAAATCATTACCACAAATGAAATATATACATTTTTGGTAATGTCCTGATCCAAACTTAGCACTGGATCTAGACTTACACACATCAGAGCACTGCTATCATTATGTATCTTTTTCATTTCCATTTTAAGTCTGAATGTTTGCCTTCATACAACAAACATAAATGTGTATAGTCATTTCTACAAAGAGATATGTAAAGTACATGTGTATGTTGGTGGCAGCACTTGGATAATCATTGTTAGATCAAAGTATGGGTTACCAAACTTTGTAACAGATCTAGGCCTAAATTTACTAAGCGGTGAGATTGCAGTGAGANTGAAAAGTGGAGATGTTGCCCATAGCAACCAATCAGATTCAGGTAGTGGGANAGAGATTGTTATTTATGCATATTTACTATGAATGTGTAGGGCTTGACCCTGCCCATTCATTGGAACAATTGGGGCTTTTGGCAGTGATATAATGTAAATCACTGCCTTAGCCTAGGCCCTAGGAGATTTGCAGACTCNCCTGGGATACCGGGGTAACTGTCCGAAGTTTGGTAAGAGTTGGCAACCCCGACCTATAGAGGAATATCTACCAAAATACACCTGAACCTGACGGTTTGTTCTTTGCCTGTGGGGCCTGTGGGGCCTGTGGGGCATTGATAAATGTTTGTTAGTGGATCGATCAGCATTCTTTACCACTTACAATATGATGTCTTTTTTAATCATGTATTTCTTTATTGTGATTTTACATATATCTTTGCAGAAGGGCAAACAAAGAACACACTCANCCAGAAAAACCAGGGAGTACATTTAGGTTACAGTAGCAATTGTACAGTGTCAATAAAGAAAAAGGGTAATATAATTATAATAGAATTTAGTGATCAGTTACAGAACCAACAGCCACTGTGGAATTAATAGCACGTGTCATACCAAACCTGGGGGACATAAATGTAACACTGATATAATACTAATATATGGAATTAATGCATGGATCCCACACCCTGGGGAATTTACAAGCAATATACACATACTTTTCATGGGCCAGAGTCCCATTAACAAGCTCTATGCAGTTTTGTTAAAAGGGAGATGACTCCACTTACGGTAACAACCACCAATATGCATATTCATAACGAAATGCCAAACTGCAACATAAAATATTTTATCTATTCATTTATTTGTTTACCAATGTCACATATAACCTTTGTATTTGCCAATGCTATAATTCTTCTAAATGTTTACCCCACATTTCCTAATCCACATTGAAAGGAAATGGAGTATCTAAGGAAATGACCCTTTTAAATCACTGATACATTGACAAGAATCTTTAAATGGAAAGTCCATGTAGTGACTATGATAAAGATCTTTGGTCTCTGGTTTCTTAATATGAGCATTTATCTTCATAGCAGAAACATAGCTTCCATGAAAATATCCTACNGGGATTATTATGAGGGAACTCCGTAGTTATTTTTATATTGTAACTCATCCAATATAATAACGTTAGGAGCCTTACACAAGCAGCTTGTGTAAGTCCCCTAAAGAGTTACATGTGTGTGCAGCAGATGTAATGATAGGATCTCCATATGTACAACATAGGCTGGAGATTTGTCTCATAATGCAGTGCATCCTTTCTGCCAGTCTATTCTCCTTAAGATGATGGGGGGGGGGGGTATTAATCTAACTGTTTCAAAAGGATTTAGGACAGCCTTAGATTCCACACACAATAAATAAATTACATAATAAAGAATTCTCCCTACATGCACACACTGACATTCATTTTACCCCCCCCCCCCCCCAAATCAAAAAGATGCATACCTACTTTAGTGTATTCCTCCAGTCTCCGTTCTTGCTACTGATACNTATGATCCTCCTGTCTTACATCACCTGTAAACTTCTCATTCCTTTCAGTGGACCAGATTCAGACTTTTTACTCCTGGCAAAACCATGATGAATTGCAGGGAGGTAAATGTAATTAGTNGCAAACATTATTATAGTTGAAAGATGATTTGTCCTAGACCAAGNCTAATAACAGTGTAACAGTAACACTGGTCAGTATCTGTGTGCAACATGCAACAATGAAACATTCTCCCTGCATGCAAACACTNACATTCATTTTACCNCCCCTGCAATTCATCATGGTTTTACCCACTCTTGAGTAAGTTGTGAGTAAGTCAGTAGTGCCTGATTAAGATTGAATCTAGTCCTATGTATGCCAACCTTTTTGACCACAGCCCTTTATCTTTTCCCTATGTATCCATGGTCCTCATTTCATTCCAGGTGGAAACTACCATTGGTGCAACCGTTGCATTTCCTAGGGACCACAGCAGATGCAACAATTGCTACAAGAACCAAATTTCCAGTAGGAGGCCATAGGCNCCCTGAATTCCGGTGCTATATTTATTTTTTTTTTAAACGGCCAGAGCACAGAGCCTTTACAGGTCAGTCATTTTGCTGTGCTGTGTGTAAATGCCATTTAGCAGTAACCCTTAACAGAATATTGATTTTATATATATATATATATATATATATATATATATATATACTGTGTATGTATATTTTATTTTGCACCTGAGCCCATTCCACCCCTGAGTCCAATGTTGTTACATTTGCAATCATATTGGTTAATGAAAGGTTTTCTATTTCAGCATGTAAGATTGTCTTGTTTCTTTATTTCATTATTTGACGTGTGAAGTGTTTCCTTATGATATCCTTTCTGTATAAGTTCGCAATCCTTTTTTCATCATCTGATGTAATTCTGTGAATTCTAATGAACTGGGTTTTAGTTAATCCTTTCTTTTCTCCAGAAAGGGGAAGCTATCACTGTGCAGGAGGTTTTATTTTATCTGCTGGCTTTGAAAATAAATCTCTCTCAAGTTTTAGATTATTGTACTGATACCTGTAAATCAAGAATCTGAATTACTCCAATACTTATTTTCAATGTAAAATGACATTTCTAATCATGTATACACCATTAACAGTATTCTTCATTTTATTCAGCATCCAACAAATTCATAAGAATATAAAGTATTGTTTATTGTTTATTTTTATACTGGCATTACAAAAAATTACATAGCTGTATACAAAAATGCACTCATTTAAATAGTTTATTTTAACATATAATACATTCATCATGGATGTACATAAACTACATGAATGTTTTGTGTGCCCTGGGTATATACCATCCAATAGAGATTCATGAATTGTCATTCATTTTAAATGAATCAGTCACACTTTGGGGAATATAATAATTGCCATTTATTGAGGTAGCTGGTAACCAGTATAAGCTTACATCTTCCTTCCATTTGAGGCTTTTTCTTCTATGAGCATGCTGTGATGCTGATCTTGTGTTCAGTATACACCCCCTATTGTGTCTTTGTAATTACATCCTTATTAATTTATTTATTTTGTAAACCATANTGTGGGATAACCTTCAATGTGTTTCTGATGAGTCCATAATAAACTGTCACTATATGTATTTATTCCTATGTATAACCACAAAAAACTCCTACATCATCCTCAATATTTTCATCAGTCTTAATAACATAGCTCCTTTATATGAAAGGCGGAACAATTTATCATTTTCATACAATTGTTTATCTTCCTTGAGAACCATATGCAAAATATTTGAAGGATATGGTTGATGAGAACTGTAGACTGTTTAAGTGTTCCCAATATATTAAAACAAGCTTAGCTGCCTATATAATACAATCTGCACTAGAGTCTATGTCAGAACTCAAAGCAGATGATGTAGACTCATGGCCGCCATCAGGGGGGGACAGCCAGTCCAACAGTCCCGGGCCCAGCCATCCCCCCAACCTCCGGCAGTGGCCGGGACGCCAGTACAGAGCGCCGGGCCACTGCCTCCTAAAGGCTCGACAGCCTCCAGCAGTGTGAGTCCCAGCTCCGGGTGATCCTGGTAGCTGCCCTGTGTAGACTGGATATCTAGGTTATGTTCTCTGTTTATTTTTTGCCATTTATATGTTTAATAAAGTTGCCCTGTAATCATATTGGACTGGATCCTGGCTTATGAATATTAGGTGTTCTACATAATTAGCATGCATAAATAATCTAGTTTGTTACATCTGCATATGCAGATCATCTCAGTTGCCAGAAGCAGGGCTGGAAACAGAAATCTTGGGTTCCGGTACACCCAGATTTTGGGGGGGGGCCCTCCTCCATAGTGTTAACACTAGCCTCTCTGAAGCTCAGGCCCATGACAGCTGTCCCCCTTGTCAACCCCATTTCGCTGGGCCAGGAGGCACAATAATTGTTGGTTTCCACCCTCCATGCTGACTCATTGACTTAAAACAATTAAACTTGATTAGCATTTTTTTAAAGAATGCTAAATTATAACTTATTATGATTATATAATCATAATACCCATTTATTATCAATGTATTCCAAACCCACGTACAGTACAATTCTGTATGTTAGCTGCCATTGTGGAGAATAATGTACGTAATAAGAATTAACTCACATGCCTATTGTAGGGGTTTTAAAGAAGCAATTTAGAGTTGAGCTGTGATATGCCCTATGAAATGTTTGCCAATCTGGAGTAAAAATTTAAAGTTTAAATTTGCTTAGATCCTTAAAATGGGTTCCATAAAATGACTGGTAGTATAGGGCAAATAGTAGTAGACCATCACACAAATAAAACTAATAGTATGAAGAACACAAAATCCANAGTATCACTTCTTATAGGAATATAGGAATGCTTTTCTTACACTGGTTGTCAGTCATTAGTCAATTACCCATCTGTTACTTACAGATTAATTATAGGATGCTTACACAATACAGCAATTTTGGCCATTTGCTAATCTTAATTTTCTGCATAAAACATGCTTCAAAATATTAATCAAAGACTGATCACAGATGAAACCTGGTGCTAACTTGGGTGTAATAAACTTTATTGTATCTGTTTTCGCTGAATAAAATCTGCAAACCATCCCTTGGTGAATTTTTCCTATATCCAACACATGCAGAGAACGCATATTCATTTTAGTCTGTTTCCAAGCAGCACCATGATTATCACAGTAACAACAGCTGGGAGCAGGAAATAGCAGTTCCTGCAAGGTTCAGGCGCCACTAACCCGAGATCAACCATCGTAAAATGATATTGTTGCTGTTAATCCACTTAGAAGAAACAAATAACCTGTCACAAAGATTTATCTTTGCATTGCACCACAGAATGTGCTATTTGTACTTTATTACCATAAATATGGTTGAATAAAGTTTAAATTACGTTGTTCTGTAATTATTAATGCAGATGAAGGCATGCACGAAATTATTAGGACTTTATAAGTATTCATTTGTACTGCACTTATGCTGCTAATTACTTGCTTACAGACTGTGAGTTATGAACATTTAACCCGATGAGGACCTGATGCAGAGTGGCACCAGGTAGATGCGCAGGGACAGATGGCAGCACGGGTGTCCGTCCATCCTTCAGCTTCAGTATCCGTGCTCCCTCTCATTTAAATATCTGGTTTTGCAGGGGATGCGCCCTCCACTTCCATCCTGAACTTGCACAATGTCCATGGAAAAATTATCTGCTTTCATATATAGAAATAAAAAGGTGTTTTGTGTTTTTTTATTTATTATTATATTCAAATTCATCTGCAACACCAAACCTGTGGATTGCACGGGCCATGTGACTGCTCTTAGAATGTCTAATGTGATATACCTGACAGACATTCTCCAGTATGTAACTGAGAGCTTTAATCTGATTGGTTTGCTATGGGCAACATACTCACTTTCCAATCTCACTGCACTCTCACAGCTTATATATACCCCTATGGATCAGATCCAGACCATGGAAAACGTAGC
>JABWIB010003210.1:40514-56990 GCA_016617825.1 Platyplectrum ornatum | reverse complement strand
AACATGCTTCAAGCACGCCTTTTCTATAGTATAATGAGCCAATCACAGTTCTTAATGTATGTATTCTATATGCATGAATTTTGCTAATAAAAGGCGGCCCAGCCCTTGTGGGGGCATGGCTGCATTGGACACTGTCACAGTCACAGTTTTCATTACAGACATAATTTACAGCTAGCTGTCTGATTGAGGCCTACTCACTAGAAGGGACCACGGTACAGGTGAACCTTGTACCCCGACAGTGTTATGGCACAAACATAGATTTATTGCAATTTATAATGTAAATTTGCACATTTGTAAATGTCAGCACTTTATATCACGTTACCAAAATTATTATTAGGTCCCAGAAGATGATCAAATAGACATATAATATAAATTAGAATTTAAAGTCTCAGATTCATTTCTTATATGCTATATGTTACAAAACGCAGTATCAGGTTAATATTAACCTCGGAAGGCAAACTCCCTTAATTATAGCAACATTGTTTTATTAATCAGAAAGTCTCATTCAAAATTGTAACAAATTCAATAAAAAAGTGCTTCCTTCACCATAAAAACAGTTCTGTATCGTATCAATCCAGTTCTCAATAACTGATAATGGCAATATCTTCAATCCACAAATATACTGCTACCTGTTGGCTCCTGCCACAAGCAAGAAATTTTCATAAGTAATTTATGGCTTTCATTGATCCATTAATAAACTTGCCCATAGACGTCCGACAGCTGTTTCGTCGCTGCTAGCGACATCCTCCGGGGCCTCTCAATCCCGGCTCAACAGACCACGATACAAACATACTTCCACCCAGACTAAGTGTGTTTATATACCATCGTTCCTACCTGATGCCGGCTCCACGTGCACTCCCCGCTCACCCACGCCATCACCGTCGCGACCTCAGAGTCAGCCGTTTCCCTATATATATATATATATATATATATATATCTCAAGTATACAGTATACAGGTTTCACAGACCTTCTCTCAGCTAGATGATAGATATATGTTTATGGACTGGTATTATAGCTTCTGTTGCACATTGCATTCAGAGAAACCTGCTTTTTATGAACTATTATTTTATTTTGTTTCTGCAACCCGTGAATAAAAGTGGATTTCATTGTCTAAATTCTGCATTTCATTCTTCTGTTACTCATGCACAGGCCCCACATTAAGGCACCAACTCTCACCTATCAGCCCACAGGCATAAGAGCCCTCCAACCAGATTCCCCTGTTTCTGTGACACTATAATAATGAAATGTAATTTCATTGTTTCATTAAGGAATTATGAAGTTATGGCACTAACAAAATTTTATTGCACTTGATAATGTCATTTTGCAGTACATTATATTGAGGTATATTACGTTAACACAGATAAATGGTTATACTATGGAGTTTAGGATCTGGAAGATAATCACAGAGACAACATTTTCTTTCTAATTAACAATTCAAAGCCCTATGGTTCATTTCTTATTAATATATTGAGTAATTGTGGGATATGTGATGCACAAAATTATAATAAGGGTATTTAAGAAAGCACCGTAGAATGCCACACTTACCCTGAGAAAGACATTTTGTCAATACGCGTTCATATGTGGCATGTGTTGGTTTCACTGTGTACAAGTAAAAGGGCATCTGTTGCATCTTACATCCAAAAATATGATTTCCTATTTATGAGATAATCCGTTTCCCAAAGTGGAGTGAGTGAGAGGGGGACCATAAAGATCATTTGGAGGTTTTAAAAATTGCATGCCTACAAATCTAGAAGAAATTATATAACATATAATGTGGGATTTCCCAAAAATAGTAAAAGATATAGTCCTGCAAGAACGTAATTAACTATAGGTCGCTTCTGTTTCAATTTTCCATTGAGGATCGACAGAGGTGAAACAGCAGTAGATTGGAGACCTGCCCGGCGGAGAAGAGGTGCATCAACACAATTCTCTGCCTGAAACCAAGAATATTAAATGTGAAGTACAGTTTGCATAAAATGTACCTCAGTGGTGGGATTCAGCCATTTCTCACTTGTTCTGCAGAACCAGTACCTAATTAAGTATTGGTTCTTAGAACCAGTTGTTATAGGGTAGAGATGTGAGCCCATACAAAATTAGGTGATCCGAGTTCTCTTCGGAAGTGGCCAGAAGTGGACCCCTGTGTGAATATTTGAGGTGAATCTTTCCACAGTATCCAGCAGCTGAGGATAAATGGCAGCCCTGGCTGCTCTCTGCTGTCACTGGATGTGTCACCACTCGTGCACTGTCATTTGCAGCAAAGAGGACTCATCCTGTGTTGAGTTGAATTGTATAGCAATGTATGTTTTCATGCAGGGCAAAGTTTCCACTAGATTACCCTCCCTTTGAACTGGCCAAATCTACCAAAAGTACAAAGTTATTATCTTCCCAGTTGTCAGCCTTTCATCATTTCCTGATTAAGAACCAGCTTTAACTAATTGTCATTATGTACACAATTCAAGCTATAATTATTAAAAATGTAAAACAGCACATGTATTTGTTTTCAACTTATTGTATTTGCATAATGCATACATCCAGAATATATAGATAGATAAAAATCACATTTAATTCATGGTGGATGCACCATGCAAAATATAAGGGCATACACCATGCACAATATAGAAGATAGGCATTAGGCATTGAGGTTTTATTGAAAAACAGGATTTATTACTCACCGTTAAATCCGTTTCTTTGAAGGTCATCTGGGGGACACTGCAGCTTGGGTTGGTGCTGTGGTATTGGAGCAGGGCACTAGAGGGTTAACAATAAATCCTCCCAGGAAAGCCCCTCCCCCCACCAACCTCCCTCCTGCTTCAGTTCTCATACCAAAGACCCGGAGAGAGTAGTCAGAGGAGAAGGCAAGAACAAAAACAAAAATTACCAACACCCTGCTGAGTCAAGGGTGGGCATGCCGTGTCCCTCAGATGACCTTCAAAGAAACGGATTTAACGGTGAGTAATAAATCCTGTTTTCTTTTTCAGGTATCTGGAGCTGAGCTATGGGAGGGTAGTCTCAGCAGGAGCCGAAGACAAAACTCTTCTCCCAAAAGCAGTGTCGTCAGAGGCAAAAACATCAAATTTATCAAATTTTGTAAATGTATGAACGGAGGACAACGTGGCTGCCTTATAAAGCTGTTGTGCTGAAGCCCCCCGCCAAGCAAGAAGCCCAAGAAGCACTAACTGATCGAGTAGAGTGGGCCGAAATCCCCAACGGAACCTGACGGCCCGCCCCACGATACGCCTGATGGATGGTAAGACGAATCCAACGTGATAAGGTCTGCTTGGTAGCAGGCCAACCCCACTTCTGGGCATCATAGAGAAAAAACTATGAATCTGATTTCCTCATCGAGGCCGACCTTTTTAAGTAAATCCTAAGAGCCCGCACCACATCCAAGCTGTGAGGGATAGGAAACTCCCGAGATACAGAGTCCGATGGAGAAGATTCTAAGAATGCCAGAAGAATAATCTCCTGATTAAGGTGGAACTTCGAAAGAACCTTTGGCTGAAAAGAAGGGACTGTGCGCAGAACAGCCCTGTCCTGGTGGATGATAAGGAACGGTGATCGGCAAGACAGAGCGCTAAGCTCAGAAACCCTCCTAGCCGAAGCTATGGCGAGTAGAAAAACCAGTTTCCAAGTAAGAAACTTGAAGTCTACCATTTCCAGGGGTTCAAAGGGGTCCTCCTGAAGCGCTGCAAGCACTAAATTCAGATCCCAGGGAGCCACCGGAGGTGTAAAAGGTGGCTGAAGATGGAGAACTCCCTGAAAAAAAGTTTGGACCTCAGGTAACAAAGCCAGGCTGCGTTGAAACAAGACCGACAATGCCGAGACCTGCACCTTCAGGGAACCCAGTTTGAGACCCAACTCAGAACCCTTCTGGAGAAAATCTAAAAGTCTAGAAAGACGGAAGGATAGAGGAGAGAAACCTCTACTCTCACACCAATTAAAATAAGCACGCCAGATACGATGATAAATGCGTGCAGAAACATCCTTACGAGCCCGTAGCATAGTGGAGNCAACTTGGTCGGAGAACCCCTTAGCTTTTAAGATTTGGGTTTCAAGAGCCAAGCCGTCAAAGTTAAGCTCGGAAGATTTTGGAAGAAAATCTGGTCGAAGAGGTAGAGGCCATCCGGTACCTACTGCAAGACTTAACAGATCCGCGTACCAGGACCTCCCCAGCCAATCCGGAGCGACGAAGATTAGAGGAACCCCCTCTGACTTTGCCTTTTTTAGGAACCTTGGAATCAACGCCACTGGAGGAAAGGCGTAAGCCAGACCGCTGTCCCAAGACACTGACATCGCATCGACATAGGTCGCTAGCGGATCTCTTGAAGGGAGCAGAACCTGGGAACCTTGTGATTGTAACGGGACGCCAGAAGGTCCAGGTCCAGGTCTGGAATATAAATGGCCGTGATAGCTGGAACAGACTTCTCGGCCCACTGAAATATCCGTGCCACTTCCTTCATCGCTTGGAAGCTTCTTGTATCGCCTTGGTGGGAAATATAAGCGACCGCTGTTGCATTGTCTGACTAAATGCATAATGGCCTCCCTGTCAGATGCGCCTCTGCTGCCACCAGAGCATTGTACACCGCCCGGAGTTCCAGAACATTGATCCTCCGGAGACCAATAACCCTGCAACCTGAGATGCAGAATCACCGCTCCCCAACCTGACAAGCTGGCATCGGTGGTGACCAATGTCCAGTCCCGAACGGCGAACGGACGGCCCACCAAGAGATGCTCCTCTGAAAGCCACCAGCGAAGTGACTTCCTGGTCATGGATGTGAGAAGAAGAAACTGGGACTTGAGACGTAGAAAGTTTCCGTTCCATTGTCGACAGATTTCCCACTGGAATGTCCGAGAATGAAACCTGGCAAAAGGGATGGCTTCGAAGGTAGCCACCATCTTTCCTAGGAGACGCATTGCCAAATGAACGGACAGGCGCTTCTGTGAAAGAACGCATCTTACCAGTTCTTGGATTGAATAGACCTTCTCCAAGGGTAGAAATACCCTTTGAAGGACTGTATCGAACACTAGCCCCAAGAACGTCATGCGCTGAGAGGGAACTAGATTTGACTTCTGCCGATTGATCGTCCATCCGTGATCCTGCAGAAACCTTAGTGCCAGACACAGATGAGACTGTAATTCTTCCGCTGTCGGAGCCTTCAGTAATAGGTCGTCCAGATAAGGAATCACATTGATGCCTCGCAACCTTAGCCGGCTGACTACAACTCCCATAACCTTTGTGAAGATCCTGGGAGCCGTAGCCAGACCGAAAGGGAGGGCTCTGAACTGAAAGTGGAGATCCTGGATTGCAAAGCGTAGAAAAGCTTGGAAAGGATCTGCAATAGGAATGTGAAGATAAGCATCGCGAATATCGATGGATGCTAGAAATTCTCCTGCTTCCATACTGGATATGACGGAACGGAGAGATTCCATCTGGAACTTTGAGATCCGCAGTCTGGAATTTAGATCCCTGAGGTTCAAGATAGGCCGAAAAGAGCCATCTGGTTTCCTGACCAAAAATAGGTTTGAATAAAATCCCCTGGTTAACTGAGACCGGGGAACTGAAACAATAACATTTTGCTTTAAGAGCATCTCTAAAACCTGGAATAACGCCATTCTTTCTTCCTCCAACACGGGAATAGTCATGGAAAAAAATCGGTTTGGAACTCGTTCTCTGAACTCCAGAGAACAACCGTCTTCTATAACTGAAATGATCCAGGGATTGGAAGTGGAAGCTCTCCAGACGTCTGCAAACTGAAGCAGATGAGCTCCCACAGGAGGGTCCAGAGAAGGACCATCAGGAACTCTGTTTTTTCCCCCTTAGGGGCCTGACGCTTAAGACCCCAAGGTTGTCGAGACCTCTGAAAGGTCCCTTTCTGTTGATCCGACTGTGAAGACTGAGATCTGGCCGGACGGAATCTTGGCTTGAAGGAGGAGCGAAGAAAACCGACCTTTGGGCCTCTGTGGGTTCACCGGCAAAGCAGTGCTCTTGCCTCCTGTGGCTTGGGAAATTATTTTGTCCAACTCCAGGCCAAACAAAACCCCCACACTAAAAGGTAATGATTCAAGCGCCTTCTTGGACTCTGCATCCGCATGCCAGGAACGAAGCCATAAAATACGGCGCAACACAATAGACAAGCCAGATGCTCTAGCCGAAGAGTAGGCAGCATCCAGAGAAGCAGCTGTAATGAACCCAGCTGCATCTTTAATATGCTCCGCCAGTAAGGACAGATCCCCTGAGGAAGACTGGAGACCCTGAGTAATGGTGTCAGCCCATGACTCCACAGCTTTAGCCACCCAAGCAACAGCAAAAATTGGTCTAAGGGAAGCTACCGAAGCAAGATAGGACATTTTTAGAAGCGTATCACACTTTCTATCTGTATTATCCCTCAGAGCAGCAGAATCTGAGATAGGTAACGCTGTGGCCTTGGACAGCCTAGCAATAGGAGGATCCACCTTTAGAGGTGATTCCCATTTCCCCACCATATCCTGAGGGAAAGGATAAAGCAGTTTAAACCGCTTAGGAACTGAAAATCTTTTGTCAGGATGTTTCCAAGCCTATTCCACAATTTCACAAAGTTGCGGAGAAGGAAAAGTGGGGGCTCTCTTTTTCTTAAAAAGCTCTCCCTCTGTTGGAGGACTGTCCTGCTCAGATACATTTAAAACCTTACGGACCTCTAGGATAAGATTACCCATCCCCTGGGAAAAGGAGGGATCTTCCTCCATCAGATCCTCCCAATCCGAATCCACTAACCACTCCTCCTCCTGAGAAAAAGTGTCTGATTCGGATAATTCCTGGATAAATCCCAGCTGACTGAAACCCCGCTTTTTAGATTTAATCGGGGGATCCACTAACCTTTGTAATGAGGAGGATACCTGATTTAAGTGGGAAACAGAAGCCTGTCAAAGACTTGGCCCAAACTGGTTCCTCAAAAGTAGGAACCGTCGGTACTGGTTGACGAGGCTGAGCAAGCTCCACCTCACACGCTGAGCAAAGAGCGTCTCGGTCCTGCCGTCCTGAAGGAAGTTTGGACATGCATCTGGAGCAAGTAAAAAATAAAGGTGGGTTACTTGTACTGGCCTTAGCTTTCCCACTCTGACTCTTCTCAGACATGGTAGAAGGGAAACTGCTATTTTTAACTCCCACAATAAACAAAATATAAATATATATTATATAGAAATATATATATCTGTCAAAAAACAATGAGAATGAGGAGAATAACTGCTATCTCAAAGTAATATAGGACCCCTTCAGAGACAAAAGCACAAGCTCCATAGTCACAGCTGCTGAGAGGGACGCTGAGGAGAATTTTTGGCGGCTTGAATTCTCTAGAAAAAAACCGCCAGGGAGGAGGAACCACTACCGCAGAGAGGGGTGCACCAACTCCTCTCCTCCCCCCATATAAACCCCCAAAGAAAAGGTTACCTTACCTGTAACAAACAGGTTCCTCTCACCTTCCTTTGTTTTACACCCCCAGCTCCTATACTGTGGGGGGCAGGGTAATACTTACACCGGCAAGAAAGTGGAAGGACCGCAGCCATCTCTTGCAAACCTTCAGGAGCAGAGAAGATGGTATCGTCCGGTGGCGACGGCCATCTTGGATTGCCGTCTGAAGAGACCGGCTTTCCCGGGACAGGCTGGATTCAAAACTGAATCCAGACCCTGTGTCCAGCCACCGGAGGAAAGGTCCAACACAGAGGGGACCAGGAGAGTGAGACCAGCTGCAGTGAGCACTGTCGTCTCTCTCTCCCCCTCGACAGACAGCGCGCCGTGTGCCGGGAGAGAGCTGCTGCAGAGCGCACCGCTCTCACTCTCCCCCAAGGCTGCCAGCAAAAATAAAAAGTTAAAAAGTTAAAAAGTAATGTAAAATATAAAATAATAAACTAAAATAATAAACTGAAATGAATATAAAACAGGAAAACACCAAGAAGAGGCGCTGGATATAGACACAAAATAAGTTATATACTATATACATGGAGTAGTCCATAAACTTAGTCCATAACCATAGAATCGGAGACAGTCCACCCAATGGTATACAACTTCATACGATATCCTCACAAATCGTTCGTAATCATACAGCAGGCAGATGATATAGCACCCTCTTTTCTCCACCTCCACACTCCAAGATCCAAAACGTTCTAGTGCAGGGCCTCCAATGAGAAAGGAAGAGATGGTGCAGGTCACAAAATGCCTATGACACGTCCCCTGGGTTCTACTTACAGAGAGATGACTTGTATTCTAGTCGTGTAATAAATCCAAGGTACAGGTGGTGTGTCCCTGTTCTTCCTCTTTGTAATTGATCCAACTCCACACTATCCTCGATGGATGGTCCTAATACCAGGTCTCAAAGGGCAAGAATAGAAGATAGTGCAGATCAAACGATACCAAGCCCCGCCCACTGGATTTTACTTACAGTAGGTCCACTTGTATAACGGCATGTAATAAAAGCGGAAATCCGCTTCTTCCAGCTCGATATAGGGATATTCAACACTTAAGGAAACCCCATATTGTAATACACAGGGGGAAAACTCCAAAAGATATTCAATAGAAATGTTGTAGATTTATTATAACAATTAAAAAGACTACTAATAAAATTTCAATATAAAAGAAGCCACAATCCGGCACCAAGGTAGTGGACACTTCCACATATACTGGTAAATACAACCATAGATGTAATAAGCCACACTTATATAGGGGCCCCAAGTGGGCTACAACGGGTGTATAACCAGGATAAAGAAAGAAATACACTTTAGCGCCAACCCACCAACACGTTTCGATACACCGCTTGTATCTTTTTCAAGGTGAAGGAAGACCCTACGAAGCCTGCTTTTCTACTTCCTGGAGTCCTTGATGGGCGGGTTTACCACCAATCAGAGGTGATCTTTCTGATGGACGTAAAAACTCCGCCCACCGGGAGGTTGGCGTCCCCTGGTCACGTGTTGTTGTGTATACACGTGTATGAACAGTAGAAATTATATAGAAATTAGAACTGGTATAGGTGGCTCTATACAATAAAACAAAAGTTCTGATACCATGCCCAAACTAACCCACTCAGGCTAGGGGTGGACAAATGACTCCAATAGGATACCTCTCCTACCGATGGACATATAGTACCGCCCACCAGAGGGTAGGCGTCCCTGGTCCGGATAGTGCCGTTTATACATATACATTATATTTTAGGTCCCGAGAGAGGATCCTGAGAGCTGCGATCCTGTACCAATACCTGTCACGCAACCCCCCTGTATTTAAGATGTACCTGAGCTGGGGGAGCCTGTACATGTCCCTCTCTATCCTTGAACTCCTCTGATGGACATGGAGCTCCGCCTACCTGAGGGTTGGCGTCCCCTGGTCCACGTGGATACAAGAAGCCACAATCCGGTCTAATACCTATCACGCAGCACCCATATGTGCCCAACATATTTATAGTGAGAATGTACCTATATTGGGGAAGCATGTTATATCCGTCTCTATCCCCAGACTTCAAAATAACACAGTCCGGCATGGAGGAGAGGCCCAAGGATGAATGCGAGCTCAAAAGTTTTGAAATTATGTATATATATTAGAATGTATATATATTTAATTTAATGAAAAAAAAATAAATAAAAAATTTTATATATATATATATATATATATATATATATATATATATATATATATACTTTTGATAATTTTAGACGGCACTCAGGAGTCTTCAAAGTGAAAACAAATTACCCTCCTGGGTCTTTATTAAATTCAATGCATTACAGAATAATCAAACAGGCCCTTCTGGTGATCTATGATGGTATATAGGGCAGTGACGTCAGCCGTCACTAGGATGAGGTCTTCCTCCCACTTAATGTTCTCTAAGATTCTAAGATATGTGTGGTATCCTGCAAATATGCTTTCGTAGATTTTACAATGGGCTGCAAGAAGGAGTCCACATACAGAGATAGATTGGAAGTGATGGATTCAGTCCCAGCCACTATGGGTCTGCCGGGGGGATTAGTTAAGTCCTTAAGGACCTTGGGGAGAATGTAAATCACAGGTTTACTAGGATTGGGTATGTAAATAAAATTAGTTATGGTGGTCAGCTTGAGATATTTATCAAGCAGGCCCATCATCTCCCTCTGTATCCTCTTACTGGGATCCCCACGTAGAGACTTGTACGTATCTGTATCAGCTAACTGTCGCTCTGTTTCTAGATTGTATTTTTCAAGATCCATAAGGACAATACCCCCCCTTATCTGCTGGCTTTATGACAATTTTATCATTGCTACAAAGGGTCTTAGGGCTTGTCTCTCTTGCCTACTTAAATTATTTCTTCTATATTTATGTGTGGATGGTAATTTGTCTAAATCTAATTTGACCAACCTCTCAAATGTTTCTATTAAGGGTCACTTTTATTTCCCCTTCTATTTCGAGTGTAGGATTATTTTTCAGGAAGAATTTTTTCAAAGACAATTTTCGGGTAAACTTACAGGTTACTTAGGTCAACATAGGTATCAAAGTTTTTATAGGTGTTTAAAGGGGCGAATTTTAAACCCTTTTTTAATACATTCTCTTCCCCTTGTGATAATATATATTGGCTTAGATTATACATTTTCACCTCTTCCGCCTTCTTATTAAGCTCAAGTGGGGTAGTTACTGTTAGGGGGCCATCCGGGGGTAGGGTGGGTCTCTTAAGGAGATTTTTTCTCTTCCTCCAATTTTTCATTCTCCTTTTTCTTCCCCCCCTTTTTCCCCGGGTATTTCTCACCCTAAAAAAACTTGGTCATTGCCTGTTTGTAAGGGAGAATATAGGTTTGATGTGGGGAGATCTCTAGATGGTGTCCTATACTCACGTTTACCTCCCCCCCGTACTTCTGTCCAACCCTCACGGTCGTCTAATCTGGGGTACCCTCTCTGGGGTATATGGTGGTAGTTACCTCCATTATGATGTCGGGATCTATCATATTCATGATGGTACCTATCTGGGAAATAATAAACTGGCTGGTCAGACACCAGCCCAAAGCGCCCCAACACCACAGGCACTAACGAGAATTGAAGCAGGAGGGAGGTTGGTGGGGGGAGGGGCTTTCCTGAGAGGATTTTTTTTAACCCTCTAGTGCCCAGCTCCAATACCACAGCACCAACCCAAGCTGCAGTGTCCCCCAGATACCTGAGAAAGAAAATTTAATTTTGGCCTAATCGCCAATGAAAAGGGGTAGGGCTTGAGCAGGGGCAGGGCAGAGTTTAGGTTGGAGCTGTAGGACAACTGTTGTTAATTTATTTGAATTCCACCACTGATTATATTGTGTCCTTTTTGTTCATTTTGGGAGTGTGAATACAACAGATAAATAGAATTGAATGAAGACTGTAACTTCTTGAAAGACATAGATTAAAGTACCAGACATTGCTTTCTATAAAGGAAAAGGTGTTAATTTTTTGAACTAAAAGTATTGTGACTCTATTATACTCCTGTATTATTGTTGTTAATGTTTGATAGTTTGAAGTATTGTTCAAGATTAATTTAAGGGTCAGGTGAAAGACTCTTTTTGTTGTAGCCAGTGTTGTGTATCCCACATTGTTGATTAAATTGCAGTATTTTCATTCACCTGCCCGCTGTTAAAATGGGTATTGCCAAACACGCGTAGGATCATCACATACCAGCTCCAGTGCACGGGAGCTCCATGTCATGGTGCTCCATGGTGTTTTCTATCAGGTAGAGTGAGGAAGAGATTCGGCCCCGGCAACAGGATATTTTAAATGGGGATAAGATTGCTATAGTTAGGACACCATGTGTGCCCCGTACATATACCTTAGCCGTCTGTAATAATTCATAGCTTTAGAGATTCCCACTTTTCAATCTCCATACTTAGTAAATTTAGGCCCAGATATTACTGCATACCTCCCAACTGTCCCGCTTTTAGTGTGACAGTCCCGCTTTTGGGGGACTGTACCACTGTCCCTCCCGCTTATCGTCTTTTATTTTTAGCATTTGCTTTTTTTTACATTTGCTGCAAGTCGCGACAGTAAAAGGGAGCGGGGCTTGGGTGGGATGGGGGCGGGGCTGTGTGTGACAGGGCGGAGTCGGTAGTGATGGGGCGGGCCGGGTGAGCCGACGGGTGGAGTCGGGTGGGCTGAGGGGCGGGGCCTATGTGTCCCACTGTCAGGTTCCTGTTTGGAGATATGATTACTGGGATCACAGTGGGCCCCCATTCTTACACAATCTTGCTCTTTGAGGACAATGGCCTAAATTTACTAAGCAGGGAGATCGAAGAGATTCAAGTTCTCAGTTACATTTTAAATTCTGGAGAATGTAAGCTTGAATCTGATTGCTATGGGCAACATCCCCACTTTCTCAATCTTCCTTCAATCTCCCTGCTTAGGTGCTCCCTGCTTAATTTAGGCCATTGTCTCCCTTACCTTGACTAACCTGAGAATCTCTTCACCCACTTCACTATCCTGCAGGACTATGGAGAGATGTTGGGGTAATAAATAAACATAAGAGGCAGAGGCAGTCAGAGGCACTACTAATAAACACCTCCCCTCAAGATAACCAATTTATCACATCCTCCTTTTAAATTAGATGGCAATGTTCTGAAATGAAATACCTCAACATCTATTTCACTGGTTCATATAGCACCCTTTTTAACACCAATTACCCATCTGTCATGTCTTGCTCCAATGGCTGGTACCGGTACAGGAGTCTTTGGTGGCTGTTGTTCCCTGCTATGTTGGCACGTCGTCTGTTCACTGTGTAGCTATGCTGCATTACTGTAAAACAGACCAGAACAGTTTAGACTGTGGTGTTGCTGCAGCTGCTTAATGAGGAACTGTGTTTGGGTTTAAAAAAAATCAGCGCCCATTCACAGAATATAAATTATTTGTGTTGCATATTTGTTTCGAAATCCTTCTTATAAACCATGTGCATGCAACTGTGTTTATGACTTGGGGTGCCCAAGTAAATGAACCTGACCTAGTTTGGAAATTGCCGTTATGTACACTCAGGGTAATTTGAAACATTTGCACATTGAATTGGTAAGACAATTGAACACTTTTTACTGGACTTTTGCAAATCTGAATTTTATAAGTGTTACTTACTGTAGTAAGCTGCATTTATATTCAACAAACTGAGCAGATATAATCAGAAGTCGTATAATTCACAAATCATTGACAACTACAGCATCTGTAATTTAGAAGCTAAATAATAGTGTTTCGTAAACATCTGTGGGCTATCCATGTTCTGCTGGCAGTGAACTTTTTATGGAATGAAAGTTATCTTAGTAGCTCTCATATCCAGGTCTTCAAAGATGTAACTAGTATTTACTAAATTGGAGCTCTAAAGACAGCCTTTCACGAGAACAACTTTGTTCTCATGGAATATCGGCACCGACAGGGAAAATCACCCTGTCTACGGGCCATCCACAGAACAATGTCATGGTGGCCATAGGGAATAAAGAGCGTCCTCTCTGGCTGCACTGGCCGCCCAGGAGCATAGGAAGGGAGAAGGAGACATATAGACAGTATGCCAGATTCAGCTTTTCACTCTCATGACTTACACTCTCATGGGCAAAACCATGTTGAATTGCAGGGGAGGTAAATGTAATTAGTTGCAATCAATATTAGAGTTGAGATATGATGTTTCCAGCACAAGTCTAATAACAGTGTAACAGTAACACTGGTCAGTATCTGTGTGCAACATGTATTCTCCCTTCATGCATACACTAACATTCATTTTAACCTCCCTGCAATTCAACATGTTTTACCCATGAGAGTGTAACTCATCAATGTAAGTCATGAGTGTAAAAAGCTGAATCCAGCCCAGTGTGTATATTTTATTTAATTTTTCTCTATTTCTTTACAGGATTTTCTCTTTATTTTGTCTTCGTAAACAAACGAACATTGGTGATCAATCGGAAAATTCATTTGCTCACCGATGTTTGCTTAGGTTTCTCAGCGTTTTTCCACCGCTGGGGTTTTTTTTTTCAAACGTGTTTATTGGGGTACACAGCAAACAGTACAGTGAAAGAACAAACAAATGTTACAACGTTGGTAGAACAGGTAGCACAGTTGAACAATAAAAATAGTGTTACATATGAGTTACAGTTTAACATGGGTAACAGAGGCCAGGGCCAGCAAGTCCAGACAAGGAAGGCGGATTAAATTCCCAACAGAAAGAGGCGGTACCAGAGGGGTGGGGCAGCGGGGGGCCGCGGGGGCATCACAGCTGGGCGGGGTCGTTACCCGCTGCACGGAGCATGTTCCACGTGGTGTGTTCCAGTGAAGACTGAACTCGGGAGCGAAGGGTAGGAGTGAAGGTAGTCAGGTAGCACTCCCAGACCGCGAAGAAGCGACCCGCCCGTCTCTGTCAAGGAGCGTCTCCACCCAGTCCATCCGGAAGAGAAAGTGTAATTTCTCGCGAAACAGGGAGGGGGGGGCAGAGGAGTCAACCCAGGTTTGTAGAATGGTCTTCTTAGCCGCCGCGCTCACACAGAGCAGCAGTTTCCTGTGCGAGCAGGGGAAGCGGTGAGTGTCAGGGAGGATGCCAAAGAGGGCCCACCCCGGAGTCAGAGGCACATGGGGCACTAAGTGGAGTTCGGCAAAGCGCTTGATAGACAGCCAAAACCTCCGCAGCAGCAGACAATTCCACAAGCAGTGAAAGAGATCCGCGTCCGGGGTGGAACATCTTGGGCAGCTACTCGTCGTGGAGAGACCAGCCTGGAAATGCCTCATAGGGGAGAAATAGGAGTAGTGGAAAAGCTTGAGGAACATCTCCAGGTATTGAGCCGAGGGAAGGGAGCGTCTGGCATAATTCAGGGCTTTAAGCAAGTCATCACATGTCAATGGGGAGAGAAGCGTTGCCCATCTAGCCACCCCGCCCCTCAACTCATCATATTGCAGTGGGTCACGGAGTCGAGTATAGAGAGTCGCTATCGCCCTACTCTGTAGTGACGGGGAAAGGAGGAGTGTGTCGAAGCGGTTAGTCAAGTCCGAGGGAGAGAGATGGCGGAGGACAGCTAGAGCATAGTGGCGGTCCTGAAAGTTGGGACCGGGTAGTTGGAGAGGAAGGGGAACTTGTGAACAGCCTCAGAGAACACGAGTGGACGACCATGTCCCCTATCCATGATGTCAGCCACAGTGCAAACGCCACTGCGGGACCAAATGGGGAGGAGGACGTGCCATCCTGGAACTCCAGGTTACGGAGAAAGCCAAGGTGGAGGGAGTGGTGAGCGTTGAGGTGGAGGCGATGGTGGACCGTGTGCCACACCTTCCATGTCGGCCATAGGAGGGGGTTGTCCCGGTGCTCCTGGGAGAGCTCCCGCGCGTGACAGTGTAGAAAGCTAGTAAGGCTAAGGTCCGGCACAAAACAAAACTCCAGGGAAAAGTTTGCATACGTATTGTGGCCCCCTAACCAATTGCGGACATAGTGGAGGATGGCAGCCTGGTTATAGTTCACAATGTTAGCGAAGTTGATCCCACCATTAAATTTGGTTTGCTGCAATTTGATAAGACCAATTCTCGGGTATTTACCCACCAGATAAAAGACCGGAATGCCTTGTTAAGGGTCGATGCGTCTTTTGCACTAATGAGGAGAGGGAGTGACTGGAAAAGGTACATTAGGCGGGGGAAAGAAATCATTTTAATCATATTAGCTCTGCCGGGGTTTTTTATGTGGCCATCCATGGACCGATTTTTTCCCAAAACCCACGAGTATCGTGGGTCTTGGGTAAAATTCGGCCCGTGAAAGGTCATCTTAAGGGCCAGATTCAGATTTACACTCTCATGACTTAAGCTAGCCACATATTAGAAATATTATAATCACAGCATGATTTTCTAGAAATATTGAACATCTCCCTTAACAAAATGTCAATTACTGTCTGAAAAAGAGGGAAAGCACACAATATTTCTGCTGGTTTATTGTCCATTGAAAAAAATAATACAAATAATAGAAACATTGTTCAGGATTATCTAACATGCCCACACACACCACTATTGCGCCCTTCAAACAATAATATTTTGGAAGAACAAAAGATAAAATTATCTTCTTCTGACCTCTCTGGAACAATTATTGTGAAGCTTCAGAAAAAATTAGCCCCACACACTAGATTTTTCATGCAATTTTCAATAATTGAAGAATTGAAACAATAATCTCTCATGAGCAAAACCACACTGAATTGCATTGGAGCTAAATCTTATTAGTTGCAAACTGTATAAAGCTGGCCATCAACGGCGTCTCTGTCTTGTACAGAGAGGTCGCTGTATATGCATGACGAAACGTATAAGAATATATATTTATATATTTTTAACAAACAAACAAATAAACATTTTTGATCAATAGGGAAATCATTTTATCTCCATTTTTTATGTGGCCATGGCAAGATTGCCGTGTATGGCCACCTTTAGAGCTGAGAGATGATGTTTCCTAGTCCAAGTCTAAAAACATTGGGCCAGATTCAGCTTTTCATTCTCATGGCTTACACTCATGAGTTACACTCTCATGGGCAAAACCATGTTG
>JABWIB010003210.1:8886-20670 GCA_016617825.1 Platyplectrum ornatum | reverse complement strand
TTTCCAATCAAAAGATTTTTCAAGAGTAGGCAAAACCATGTTGAATTGCAGGGGAGGCAAATTTAATAAATTGCAATCAGTGTTACAGATTATGTTTCCTAGCACAAGTCTAATAACAGTGTGACAGTAACACTGGTCAGTATCTGTGTGCAAAATGCAAAAATAAAGCATTTTCCCTGCATGCAAACACTGACATTNATTTTACCTCCCCTGCAATTCAACATGGTTTTACCCACTCTTAAATTATTTCAATCGAAAGATTATGCCCAGCTTTACTCAAGACCTACTTACGAATGGAAAACCATGTTGATTTGCAGGAGTTAAATGTCATTAGTTGCAAACAGTATTAGAGTTGAGAGATGATGTTTCCAGCCCAAGTCTAATAACAGTGTAAAAGTACCGCTTACCGATTGTCAGTATCTTTGTGCAAATTGCAAAAATAAAGTATACACCCTACATGCAAACAATAACATTCATTTTACCTCCCCTGCAATTTAACATGGTTTTGGCCACTCGTGAGAAGCTGTGTGTAAGTCAATAGAATAGTATGTAAAGTCTGAATCTGGTCCACTGTGATATCTACCATCTACAATATGGTCATCACATTCGACTAGATATAGACAGCACAACAGTTTTACACATGTGAAATTCATAAGTAGTTCAAGCAAGTGTGCTGCACATTATTGCGAGACTGCTCCCAAAACATGGAGTCTTACTGGGACCTGGCCTTTACTAAGGCCTCTGAGGATAGACTTGTGCCACTCTTGGATGACTACCTCAGGTGTGGAAATGAAATAAGACTGACAAAGAGAGACACAATTGCACAGGGTCACGTGTTTTTATTGTGAAACATGCATATGGAACATAGCAACAGGTGCAAGCTACAATAATAACACGGTAACATAAGAGAAAATATCATATAGGGCACACTCTGAGTCACTAGTTCAAAGAGTATGAACAATTAAAATAAATAAACTTTATTATGTATCATTAAAAGTGAAATATTAAAAACCCACACAAATTTTAAGAGAAAAAAACCCAGGAAAAATAATATGAATCAGAATAAACTGGTCCTGAGGTAGCTACCCTAACTTAAATTGCTTATATTAAGCAAATAGAAGAAAATAATATATAGTGCAGAAGTATGGAGCAGGCTGTAAAATATTCCTTAAACCCTGAATCCAAAATGTTGCCTCAATAAAATAGTGTTGAGTAGCACACTGTGAGCTTAATATAGTATCCCCTAAATTAATATAGGCAACTACTTAACTTGCTGTAAGCACAAAATTGACTGATGCCATATCACGCTGTAAGATAACAAAAAGCACTTTATCACACAATTGCATCCACACTGGAACATACTAAGGTTCCTTGACTGCTATTATACAGCCTTTTGGGGTATCTACAGATCTGGATAGATAGAAAGTGGGGGATTTATAGCCTAATTTATGTAGGACTTTGTTTAGCAAAAAGACTCCTGAAAAACCAAAAGAGCATGTTAGGCTCTAAACTGTTGTGACATGTTTGGTAGTAGAACATATTTTATTTTTGTGATTTGCTTTGTTTGTGTTGCCTATGGTGCATATATGTAATTAAATATATATTTTGGAAACAGGTTACAAAACTTTGCTGGAATACGAAGGTGCTGAGGACAGTTCTAACCAAAACTACTGGAGTCATTTAGGCACTATGGACATTCATCCCATAGGATGGTGTGCAGTTAATGGCAAGAGTTTGGTGCCACCTCACAGTAAGTAATAATTTGTTCATTTGATCATTTTTGTTAATCTTTAGATTTTCTGATCTGCTAATACACATCAGTATTTTAGACCTTAAAAACACACTTGTTTATGTTCTTTTAAACATTAGGGGATTGATGCAGACATTGAGGTATATCTTATTATTGATCATTCTGCTTTCCAGGAAAGAAAGCCACAATTATGTGTATTTATGCCCAAATGCAACTTGGTGGGAATGTTAAGAGGCAGAATAAAGGGGTGGATTAATGTAGTTAATGTAGCTGTGTTCCAACAAACAAGCTCAAACAGAGAGCTAGGGGGAAATTTACTAAAGGGCGAGAATTAATTCTCGTCTGAGCATGGCGTATTTTTGCCCGAGATGCGTTTTTAAGCATTTACTAATGGTCGTGTTTTCAGATTCTTGCATACAAAAATCTCGCCTGAATCTCTCACGTGTATTCTCGCTCAGGCGAGTTTTTACAGGTCACATACAGGTTCCAGTATTTGCTATGCATCATGATTTGATTCTCGCACGAATCTTGCGTGCGAGTATCCAAAATGCGAATTGTCACTCGCACTAGTGCGAAGTTTCACATGACATGCGGAGGGATTTTTTTTCTCTATATTTTAAAGCTTTTCAAGGTAATTAGCCACAACTGGCCAAGATTGTCTTTCTAAAATAATGTACTATGTGCACAACAAATGGGAAGTAATCATGTCAAATGTAAAAACATCTTTTACTAATCCAAATATCAGAGTTTTCAAAAAACGCAATACAAAAACTAAATAATTGAAACAAAAAAACCATTGAAACAACTACAAATCACCCTGCACAAAAACAATTGTCCAAAAGCACTCAGAAGTAGAAAAAAAAACTATTCTCCTACACTACCTCTAAAAAAAACCTCATGACTTAAGCAAATAGTAATGAACGAGAATTCAAACTCGACCATGCGAGGATCATTTCTCGCTAGTGCGAAAATCTTTCTCACAGTAAAACACGCAGCACAAACTACAACGTTCAAGCGAGACTATCACGACCACAAAACATGACCATTAAATACTCAAACACGTCAAGAAAACGCACAAGCCACACGGCATATCTTAAATCTCTATATTTTGAAAATACATATTAGAGAGCTACCTGCACTTGTATTTGGATCTCTGGGTATGGGAAGGTTTCTATATTGTACTTGGTATGTTGTGCTTTCACGCAAGCTGACACACATGGTTATTAAAGTTCCTCATTGCTATTGGATTGCTGAAGAAACAGCTATTCAGAAGCTTCATCTATGTAACGTTGCCTTGATTGCCGACCAATCAGTGACAAATTAAGCTTCTTGCCATTCATGCCATGGTGGTTCAGAGCTTGGGAGGGGGGCATAGAATATAGCTCCACCCAGGTGGGGTACAGATACTCAAAGCTTTTTAGAACCCCCCACCCCCACCCCCATGGTAAAAACACTTAAAGAGACTGGCAGTAGTGACACACTTCTCCACAGTTCTTTATGGGAAATAAGTTTTACCAGAAAACTAGCAACCAGACGCAAGGGGGAAAAAAATGAACCAATTCTAATAAACAAAATTTCAAATCAACACTTACAGTATATGAAAAACTCACAATGGTTAATGACCAGTGAAGGCTGGGTAATTGCAGTGAAAAATGTTGTTCTTAAATGGCATAAACAATATCAATTACAAGCAACTTTAGAAGATATTAAGAATGTGCACAAATGTATATGCTAGTTGCACTAACAATGTGGTATATTGAGCAGCATTTTGACAATTTTTGTTTTGTTTTACATCCCTAAGCTCATCAACACCAGTTTTATATTACTAGTGTTCCATTGTCCGTTATGGATTCTGATAAAACTGTTTAACATAAGTACAAATAAATCCCAGAGTAAAATAGAAAAAGGTTCCTGGATGGCACAAGACTATGACCTATTTATTGGATATAAACTAGAATGTTCTGTTAAATGCTGATTTACTGTCTCTGAAAATGTATATATGTTCTTGTATGATTTTACAGCTATTCATACAAAATATGACAATTGGAAAGAGTTTCTGAAGAAACAGTTGGTGGGATCAAAGACTATTTCTGCAGACTTTCATGTTACGGTAAGCTATCGGAAAAGTGCTTTTTTTTTAACAATCTCTTTTATTGACTTAATCGCATAATACAAAGTATAGTAATACAAGACAACAATGTGGATAATACAATGTGCATAGAAGATTACAATGTGGAACACTGCTTTTAACGGTAAAAGCAATGTATGATTTTTATAGAATTTATAAACCTCAGAAAAGCGTTAAAAGGAAGTTATGACATAAATAAGCGTTCAGACCTTTTTTCTTTCTGCAAAAATATTTTAGTTGTTTTATTATGGGAACAGGAATTTAAGGATTATTCAGCTCAGTTTGGTGAAATTACTTGTACCCATACTGCCTTTACTATTTTTTTTTGTCTGCTTGTAGATGACTGAAAACTGGAAGCCTCCTTTCAGACAGGGAATGCTTTTGGAAGCCTTAGATAAGAAACATATTTCTCAGATGCGCATAGCAGTGGTTGATTTAGTAATTGGTGGAAGACTGAGGCTCTTGTATGAAGATGGAGAGAGTGATGATGAGTTTTGGTGTCATATGCATAGCCCACTCATTCATCCAGTAGGCTGGTCACAAAGAGTTGGACATAAAATCAAAACAGGTATATGGTGATTTGTTTTCTATAGTGACATTTTTCATTTGTTTACTGCTAATTTACAATTCTGTTGCTTACAAAATAACTGATATCTCATATCTTTGAAGTCTAAAATTATGTAAGATTGCTTATAAGATGCAATTAGATTCCCTGAGATCCTTATTGTGTTTTGTATAAATATTTGCAATATGACAAGTAGAACTTAATGAACAAGCAGTGGTAATTGTGGAAGACAGAATGTGGGTACATAGTTGTTCACCAGATGGTTCTCTGTTATTAATTTTTTCCCACTGGCCTGAAAAACTGGACACCAGTTTTGTTCTGCAATGTATTTTTTGGATGAGTCATTCCTGTCCCCAAAAGTCACCCCAAAATGAAACATTTACCAAAGAGAGATTGCATATAGCTGCATACCATACTTTATTTACAATTAAAGATGCACAAGATAATTAAGGTCAAATCATGTAACCGTGGAGAGCAAGTCTATATTAAAATATGAAAACTAACTATTGCTAGTTGGAAATGACTTACTACCTTGGCAGAGCAGCCTTCTTGAAGATGTTTGTGTTCCCTAAAATTCTGTACCTCCGGCAGATGTTGCCAATCCTTCTCTCACCGGAGGATGAAACGCTCCTCGTTGCTGACTTTTGATCTTTCCTATGACGTGGTCAGGAGGGGGGTTGCCTGAAGGTTAGCCAGTGAGAATATGGGGGATAAACTTCCCAGATCTCCGACTCTACATCCAAATGTGCAAATTGAGCTACCTCAGCGATTTTCTCCATGACAGACTCTTATACTAATATCTTAGAGATGTAGGGCCTATAAAGGCCCTCTCCACTGTCTTCTTTCCTACATTCGCACCACTTAGATTGCCCACAGTTCTCCATGGCTGGAGGGTGGCAGTCAACGAGACGCCTGTGGTGGGCGCATACCCTTTTTTTTCCTGGACAACCAAGGGTATTTGTGGTATCCGGTCACTTAATGACCCTTCCCTTCTGCTCCTTTCCATCCCCATCTCCTCTCGCTCTGTGATTAGTGAGCATTGGGAGCTACCACCCAATCATGACCTTGCTATCTAACAGGCCACCCATTATACCTCTTCCGTATTGTGGAATTTCACAGTTGACGATTGGTCCAATGACCTTTATAAATTGCTTAGTCAAGGTGAAAGCCTTTGCACTCCACCTGTGGATACAGAAGGTCCCTCAAAACATGCTTATTCCAAACTAAACTATATTTTGTCTTCGGTATTGAATGGCTGGAGGCCTCCTTGCACAGGCATAGATCTGTGGGTAAATTATTTTTACTCTGGGCAAACACGCATCCCCCCCAAAAAAAATTATAAAAAAAAACCATCCATAAATGCTTTAACCAGACAGATTATGAGACCCGAGTTCTCAAATCAGATCCCCCCCCCCCCATTTGGTCCCCTGACCCATCCAATCCTCCCTAAGACTCTCGATGGAGTCCCCGAGCCTCAGTTACCTTATAACTAAACTCTGATGCCCAACACTGCACCAAATCCAGACTTTACATACTGTTGACACTGACAGGTGGCAAAACCATATTGAATTACTGAATTACAGGGGAGTTAAATGTCATTAGTTGCAAACTGTTTTATAATTAAGAGATGCCCAAGTCAAATAACATTATAACAGTAACACTGGTCAATATATGTGGCAAAATGATTTAAACCTATAGATTGGATAAGAATGAATTTCATTTTAAGTAATGATTTATGTAAATGTGAAGTTTTTTTATGGAATACAAAAAGACTTTTTTTAATTAATGTGCTTGTGTAGAAAGATGTTACTGCGTTGAATAATAGTACCTATGTTAATACCTTTATGTTCAAAATTGTGTAGTGTTTAATGTTAGTATGTGCATACATTATACATAGTATTATATATAGTATGTGCATAAGTTTTTTATTTTTTTGTTTGTTTTTTTTCCGCATATTATGATGTGCCACAAGGAAAGCGTGATGGCTTGTTCTCTCACCCAACCCTCCGAAGGGTATACTGTGATGCTGTAGCACATGTCTTTAAACAGGTAATCCTCAAACATTGCAATCAGTATATATTTTTTTTTCAACAAAACTTTATTAAACATCATCGCAATACAGAAAAGACAGCACCGTACATGGTTATTCAACAATCAAATACAAAAAAGTGCAATCAGTATATATTTTTAATAAAGCAGTTTATGTCTGTGGACAGGTGCATAAAATACAGGGTAAATCTATTACCTATGCCTCCTCCTATAGCAGCATTAATATTGCATTATTATTTTCCTAATTTACAGAAAGAAAAAGACACCTGCAAATATATAATCACCACTTCCCTGCTTTCTGTGTATTTTTCCTTCCGGTTAGGCTGATTTTTACCTCTAGGGTCTTACCTTGTTTGACTTGCTGGGGCTGAAGAGCCTCTGGCAGGCGGTATTGTGTTGTCTGGCTGCCAATGCAATCTCCCGCACCCATGTGCATGCGCGTGGTATATAATGATGTCAACAACATTGGCTGCATTTTGGAGCTCTAGCAAGCACCAATCCGCAGGGCAAAGCAGACATAACATCAGCCTTGCTCCAGAACCACTTAAAGAAATTGACATAACTTATTTTCTAGTGCATGTTCTCTGTCTATGGAAGTTGTGGCATGGCAAGAAGCATGGAGGAACAGAGGCATGCCTATGCCTATGATTTTATTTCTGTCTAGTTAGCTTTTAGGTCTGAATCAAGTGAATAGGATGAAACCAATACATAAAAAATTATGTATTACTTCAAAGTATTGAGGAAATGCAAGAGGCTCTAAAATGCAAAGATCTCTTGTTTTCAGAGTCCAAGAAAAATGGTCTATGGTCTTTCCATTATCCCATGCCTCAAAAGATTTAGGCCTAAATTCACTAAGCGGGGATTTTGCTGGGGATTTGAAAAGTGGGGATTTTACCCATGGCAACCAATCAAATTCGAGCTCTCAGCTTCAATTTACATACAGGAGAATGTGAGCTCAAATCTGATTGGTTGCCATGGGAAAAATCCCCACTTTTCAATATCCCCAGCAAAATCCCCGCTTAGTGAATTTAGGCCTTATTGTTTAAAGACTGGAAACACTGGAAAATTTCTGTGACTAACCCATACCTTCCAACTGTCCGATTTCAGAAGGACAGGCACAATTTTGTCTGACTCTCCTGCTGTCCTGCCTGCCTACCAATTTGTCCCAATAAGGTTTTTTTTATTACACTCTCCTGCTAGGTTTTTACACACTCTCCCTTTTTTTTTTTTTTTTTTTTTACCTTAGCTCCATGTTAGTTCTGAGCTGCTCTGGAAACTCTTATTTGAGAATTAAACTTGCGGTCAGATATTAATTACATACTGCACTTAGATTATTTTTATTTAATAATTTTTTTATTTGATTACAAATTTGCAAGAGAAGTCCAGAGTGNAGCCTATATCACTACACATTCTACACACGTCCGGGAAACAGCAGACTTTCACTAAGAACTAGCTGCTCCCTTTATGTAAAAAGGATAAGAACTCTCAAAAAGTACAATTCATCAGAAGAATTTTGTACACAGAGTATATATTAGGCTACTAAGTGTGCAAGTGCACCCCTTCACAGTAAAAATATATATATACTCACTGCTGCCACAGCCATCCTGAGCCGCCAGAGGAGAGGGCTATGGATGATGGGCGAGAGAAGTCCTTGTTCTGAATGGCAGGGATTCTGCCCAGCTTATTGGACAGGATGCCTGTCAATCACCCCAGGAATTCCTCTCCATTTATATCACTCCTCCGACTACTAGATTTGTAATGAAGAGGTTGTTACAATTCAATCGGTTAGGTGTATATAGTACACAGAAATGACCATAATATAGATAAAAATAAAAAAATAGGAAAAGTAGATAACAAAAATTATATAATAAAATAAAAATAAGAACACAACGATAACAATGATCATATGGTAAAACAGAATTAATATATAGATACACAAAATATATAAAAAGTATATAAAAAATTTGGTTGATAAAGAGGTTCTTTTGATTGTGTATAATAATAGCAGCAAAACATAATGATTAAATAAGTATCTTATTTATGACCTAAATAATATCATAACTCAATTATTATTTGAAACCCCCTGATCTTAAATCTCTCTTATGGCTATTAATGTCCAAAATCAAGATCAATGACTTCACTGAAACCTTCTGGATGAAGAATAGATAGTGTGTAGATCCAGAAGGCTTCTCGTGTACAAAGTTGTCTATGCCTGTCACCACCTCTCGTGGTCGGGGGTATGGTCTCAATACCCATTATAGTTAAGGAGGATAAATCACCACCATGAACCTCTGCAAAATGCATCGCTATTGCATGTTTGGGGTTTTTGTTCATAATAGCTCTGCGAAATCTACACCGCAATGCTCTTGGTCATACCCACATACTGGTTGCCACAGGAGCATGATATTAAATAGACCACATACTCAGAGGAACAGTTAATAAAACTCTTAATTGGGAATGTGGCACTTGTGGCTCTAGATGTAAATTCAGTAGAACGATGTTTTATGAAATTGCAAGTTAGGCATTGGGGGGGTTCATCTAGAAAGGACCTGAGTTAATGGCTGAAATTATAGGGCGGCCCGGAGGGTTGGGCGAGATCCTTGCGGATCTTTGGGAGATGATAGTACGTAGGTACGACAGGGTGTTTATATATAATAAAATAAAAAATCATTCATTTTTGGTGATTATTTCATCTAATGAAGCGGAATCTAAAAGCGTTTTTAGTTCTGTCTGAAAGGATGTTTTGGGATTGTTGTTAAGTTTCCTATAAAAATTGGAATCTGAAAGTTGTTTATAAGCCTCTTCTAAATAATGTGACCTATCTAAAATGACGCCTCCTTAATAATAAGGGAATCATCCCTCATTAGTATTTTAAGTGCCTGTATTTCTGAAGATTTTAAATTGTTCCTATAAATATGGATCTTTTTATCATTCTCGCATAAAATTTTTAGATGTTTTAATGTTCTCCTATAAAATGCATCAATCACTCACTCAATCACTATTTTTGCATTGGAGGGGATAAAAACAAGATTTCAATATAAATTTATCAAGAGGCAGCATTATTAATCTTGTCCTCTCAGGGGGTGGTTAAGGTTTCTGTGTGAACAGGGGGTCCCTCAAAAGAAGTACCCCCCCCCTCATCCCAGAGGTCCTCTAATATTTGTAGCCCTAGCCTGTCTGAGCGGTCTAATTTGGAGGATATGTATGGAGGGGTTGTCCACCCACAGACTTTTTATTGTTTTGTTCCTTGTTAAAAAAATCTCTGACAGCATAATGCTCTAAAATATTTATTCAATTCAACATACAGTTCAAAGAAGTTAGGCNCAGATGAGGGGGCGAATTTTAAACCCCTTGCCAGCAATGTTAATTGATCTGATGTCAGTGTTTTGCTGGAGAAGTTGAAGACTTCCCTGATTTTGGTACCTTCCTTGATGTTTAATTGACCTGTAATTGTTTGGGATCTTTCCCCTTTTTCCCATCCTCCTCTCTTTCTAGGTCCCTGTTTCTTTTCGGTGAGTTGACCTCTCTGGGTTACATCCATCCCAGAGGATGGAAGGACTTCTGAGAATTTAGGTCTCTGAGCACACCCTCCTGAAAAGGGGGAGGTGGGTTAAGTTTGAAGTGTTCTTAGGGCGAACCACTGGTTCGTTTTCATTAGTCTTATTAGTAACCATTTTATTAGCTTCGATGTTAGCGGACTCGGACAACCGGCTGCATGAATTCAGCTTGTGGTTTTGGGTCCGGAAGCTTATCCTTAGAGAAATTGGTGTTAACAGTATCCCTCTTACTTTATCCCTTATTATTTGGTTAGTATGGGATGGTTAGTATCAATCTTATTTGGAATCTTACTGTTATTTTGTCCCTGTTTGTAGTGGGAAGGGTTAGATGTGATGTTGGATTTTTTTGAACGATTAAAGCTTCCCTGTTTTTTATTGAAAGTCCGGACAATCCCCATTTTATAGTCATTTAGGTCACGTGACATTTTGTTGTTTTTATTAGTTGTGACTTCCTTCATAATTCTGTAAGTGTAATCCTTTCATGGTATAAGGATGTGTATGTGTGTGTGTGTATATGTATAATTTTTTTATTCTATATTATTTTTTACAAATGAACACGTTTTTTTTAGGCAAGAGTTGTGTATCCAAAGGGTGTCTGGTTTCAGGAAGGTATGAAACTGGAAGCTATTGACCCTCTGAATTTTGGCAACATATGTGCTGCTACGGTGCGCAAGGTAAGATTTTATTATGCTAAACCACCAATAATTACACTACAAAATGATTAACATTTCCTCACTTACTAAAGCTACACGTTGCTAATCTTTTGTGTCTTAAAGCAAACTTGTTATGGAATTGTAAATTGATCCCACAAGCGAAGATCGTCGCATGGAAAAATGGTACTGAATGTCTACATTATAGGTGGAATAGTAACCCAATTCTAGAATGGACAGGTAGTTGGAACCTGCACATCAGAGCATCAGGAATTAAATAGAGGCCATAACAATAATTTTTTCATAATTTTGTATTTGCATCACCAGCTGACTATATTCTATACTACCATCTAGACCTGCCTCCTACCTTTCAGCCACAACACTTGTTCTCAATCCAGACCGTTACAGGATTAGCAGTCCAATTAACAAAGCCGTAATCAGTTCTTGTAATACCATATCTAGAAAATGACATTAACTACCAGGAGCTACAACTAGCTAGTTGAAGTGCCCAGCAATATTTCACCAACAGTAGTAGAAAGTTAAGTATTAAATACCTAGCACTTTTTTAATGAAAAATTCCTCTATTTTAATGTTTTTTAAGCAAATGTTTAAGAAATACTTTGATATTTAATGTTATTATTTTAAGGTTTTTTTGCTACCTATTCCTGCATACATTAATTTACAGTGAGGTTTTGCAAAACCTCAATGTAAATTAATGTATGCAGGAAAAGTAATATGAATTTATTTAACCCTAATAGATGTTTACTATCTTGGAAGAATTAATTTGTAGTTCTAAAATTACTTGAAGTAACTTTGTTCTCTGTGCTATGAAAATGATTTCTGGTTTACTTTTTTTGATTGATTGCTTCCTTCTCCCCAGGTTCTCCTAGAGGGCTATTTGATGGTGAGCATGGACAGTTCATCATCTGCTGATGACTCAGAATGGTTTTGTTACCATGCTACATCAAACTCCATATTTCCAGTAGGGTTCTGTAAAAAGAATGACATTGAACTGACACCTCCAAAAGGTAATTGTTTAAATGTAATGTCTACTTGTGTTTCTTCAATTTCTTTTGAAAATAAAG
>JABWIB010003209.1:5871-17552 GCA_016617825.1 Platyplectrum ornatum | reverse complement strand
CCAAAATTTGCCAGCCTGCCCCTGCCTCCCTCAATGGTTCTGAGTTTCATGTACAGGACCCTTACTTATGTTTTCCCCACCAGACACTAAACATTATCCTTATCAGAGAAAACAGCTTGTAGGTCCTCCCTATGCCATTTAAAGAAATAAAAACACTAAACAAATCTGACGTTTCCCATGACTCTGATTGTCATCTNTGTCATCTCTGTGTCAAGTAAAAAATGAACGACATGTCTATGGTGAGCTGTGAGCTTCCTATTCTTCCTATTACGCCAGGCTTGTTCCTTTGCTTAAACTGTGTACTTCTACATACAATGACAAGTCAAGGGCAAGAGAGGTCATTCACAGAGTGCTTCCTAATTATCGGCAATGCCATAGTAGTGATGGAGACGCCGCCATAGAGAGGTGCTGCTGCATGAGATTGCTATCACTATGTTCCCGCTGATGTATGTTTTCTAGGTATGGAAGGGAAAGGTTCGGTATCTCACATTGATCTGCANTACAAAACACCTTGATGGTCTCTTTGTTTCTATACATTGAAATCTGTGCATGATATATATTGTAAGGATTTCCGTGTATGCAGTCGCTTTACTGTTCAGACTCTGCATAATGTGAATTCACAAAGGCAAGTAATTAATATAAAACCATTAAACAGAAATAAAAATGATGCTGCATTCTCTTGTGCTGCAATAATCTGCAGGTACCATCCGCCATGTTCTCATGGTGCATCACTATCCCTGGCACTGATCACTAGTCCCTGCTCACTGGCCTCTAACAGGCATCAGTGCACTGCACAATGGGTGATTGAGACTTGGCTGAGTACCTGCTGCTCTGGATGAGCTGGAACACCCGGGTCTTATATGCATCTTGACACAAGCACTTTCACCACATAGATTATTATTACATTTTAATGTTTGATAAATTTTATCATTATGGTATTATAGGACTGGGTCATAAGCGTAGATATGTGTGGATGCCTAGGAAATTTCCTTTACATTACATTGTAATACTTGTTATGTCTGTTGTACCGGACTTGAAGTATCTACCTCCCATTGAATATTCTAGGTCTTCCAGACCCCACTAGAGCTGCTGCTGTCAGTTCAGCCCCTGGATCAGGTGTCAGGTGATTGTTCATCAACCCTCATAGATTGCACCTGGCACCTGGCTATTGGTTTTCTTCACAAGCCAGCACACATATATACCCTGTTCACACAGTGGGCTATCACCAACTTCCCGGGTTGACTGAACTACCCGGATAGTGTGCTTAGTGTGAACGGCGCTAAAATTAGTATCAACTACCCTGGTTCAGTGTGAACAGGGTAGTTTGTGAATTACCAGCGTAATGCAGCACTGTGAACTGGGTTAATTACCAGGGTAATTCAGATCCACAGCTAACAACCCTGCTCATTAAAAACAGATTTACCAGGGTAGTCTGAACGGGGTATAATTCTGTCAGCCCTCTCCTACCTGTATTCTTATTCTTTATACCTATATACAAGTAACCCTATACCTCTATACTTACCTGGAAATCTGTTACCATCCATACTGACCTTGCATTACATTTATGTCCTGTTGCTCTGGTGGTAATTTGGGGGGTCCCTTTTCAAGGTAAGTTACATGTGACCACAAAGCTTTAAATAGTTCAGCATCTAATCTGCCGCCGTGATAATACAGATATACTCTGCTGATATGTCCTATGATTCGTAGTGTTGCCATGGCAGTTCCTATGGAATCCAACCTGCAATGAAGAAAGGTAAATGATTTTCAGAGTTTAGCACAGACTGTAAATGAATAATATCCTCACGAGAAAGAGCCACTAACAAAGAGTTACAGTAATGCTGTTCTGGGATTACCGGGCACTACATTAATATCCATCCCGTGTCAGAGGATGTGCACGGCCGAGCAGCAACCTTGTCAGTATACTGGATCTGCGGTGAGATGAAACACCTTAATGAAGAGCTTACATAGAGGAGATATAGTTATCAAGGAAAGAGAGGAACGCAGAGAGAAGGGGAGAGGAAACATCCTCGATATATATATTTCAGTTGGGGGAATTGGTCCACGCAGTGACGGTAACTCTCTGGATATTAAGATCAGGGATAGTTCTGAACAGATACGGCCATTGAAATCTTTGTGATAACATTTGCATTATTTGAAAGTAAGAACCTAGTAGTCCTGTTTAGACACCTTGGGCCTTATTCACTAAACTGTGGGAATGAAGGGATGGAGATGTTGCCAATCTGAGTCTAACTCCCAGTTTCCTATTACCGTATATACTCGAGTATAGTTTTTCAGCACATATTTTTGTGCTAAAAGTTCTCCCCTCGGCTTATGCTCGAGTCAGTTGTTGTTGAATGTCAGTAATTCACATTACATTCATTCATAAATGTCTATGCATTGAAATGCTAGTTTGGAAAGTGTAAGAGTCAACGGGACCTTTTCTGCGGGTCTCCAGTCTCTCTTATGAATCTTCTGCCGTCAGCATCTTCAATATCTGCTTCCTCCCATTGGCAGCATGCTTCATGTGGAGGAAGGGGGGGCTGCTCTGTGTTTCTGCATACAGACAGCTGAATGAATGGGCTGACCCGTATTTCCCGTATGTTACGGGACAGGATGCTAATGTTTCTATACGCGTCTCAATGAGCCGCGAGCTAAAAAGACGCAAATTTTCTCCCTTACACAGACAGCATTAGGGAGAAAATAAGGCGCAAAGCCGAATTGAATCGTCCCCATAGTATGCAGCAGCATTTTAATTCTTACAGTGATAGTTCATTCTTCACAGTGTCACCCCAGACAGCAGATTGTGATATATTACATAATTATCATTTCCAATCAAAAAAAGGTGCTTTTTTGTTTGGTTTATTGAAAATGTATAAATCTCTATTCACTTCTATTATTACTAAGGTATGTTTCCCTACAATCCACTTCTACAGTATATGTCCAAACCGCACCTTCTATATGTTTAATATTTAGTAGTAGCTGCAGCATTTCCCACCCTCGGCTTATACTCGAATCAATAGGTGTCTCGTTTAATACTCTACTTGGCTTATACTCGAGTATATACGGTACATACAAGAAAATGTCAGCTAGAGTCTGATTGGTTGCGATGGACAACATCTCCACATTTCCATTCCTGCAGTTTAATTAATAAGGGTCATTAAGTTTCTATCACACAATAGATAACATTAATAATTAAAATGTTAATTAATTAAAAAAGAAACTCATATTATATGAAATAATCAATAACCCACACTCTTTCACTGCTTGGAATCATATTGCCATGTTATAAAATGGGAGATCCTCTGTGGCTTTTGATGCTGATTAACCATTGCAATGCTGTGGTGCTGCTGATTCCACAGTGTAAGCATGCGTTCCCATCCCGTAGACACGTGTTAAGGACATCTGAGTGGAAATAAGCAGTGCTGGGCCCCATAGGATATTTCTGAGAGGATCAGCTGGATCATAGCTGATGTAGCTCTGTCCTTCGATTCCCTGGTTTCTNCTCTGGAATCGACATACTGCAGTTCTCGTGTTGTCTGTTTTTGCATATGTGCACATAAATGTCCAGTTCTCTGCCTTCAGAGCAGAGAGGACATAAAAGCCAGTGACTATTGGTGGGGCAGAGTCAGATCTATAGTAATAACATGCCAATGCGTAGAGCTAGCTAGGAATTCCTAGCCCTTATCTTCGACACACCATTGGTCAGATTGTGCCTACTTTTTGCATTTTGTGCATATTCCCAATTTGACCGATTATCAATTAATTGTAAAAACATTTAAACAAATTCCAAAATAGATTTATAGGGTCATATTCATGTCTGTGGGATGTACCTCTGCACAGGGCACAAATATATGGCATTAGAAAATATTATTCCTATATCCGCTATGTAAATCATTGCACACAACGAGATAGAGCAGGCAGAGCAGTCCCTGTCATCTGTGGGTTGAGGGTGAGATCAAGGAACAGAAAAGAGAGAGAGTAGGTGAACCAGGACTGTGTACGGCGACCACTAGTGGCTGGAATATGAAATGCATATTTAAAAAACAATTCTTTGAGAGGAAGGTAGTTTCCAGGCAGCCCCTAAGCGTTCCCCTGGCGGTGAAAATTGTAGAAATTTTTTTTTAACACCTTTGGGGGTTTAGATTTAGATTTTACATGTAAATATTTTGTTCCTGCGAATCACAGAAATTTATAGCACAGCATTAAAGGTTTTCTGTGTTAGACTATCCACCTCCGTTCACTATATCACATTCAGTTGCAGAGGATTTTGTAATTCATTTTTCACAATGGTTATTGATCGAGATTGTCAGCGTAGTCAAAGACCTGATATTCTACATATAACTGTCACACAGATCCAGAGGCCTATGTCACCGTTTTATTGGACTTATCTCTAGAAATGACCTCCAGGCAGCCAGATTGGAAGCCAAGCAAGGACTTAGCGGGAAACTCAGCAGTCTCAGATTGTATTGTATTTAGTGACAGGTTGAGGTACAGGAGGGAAAAAAATCAATTGTGTGACTAGTGTCTAACTGTATAACCCAAGATTAATCAGAAGGTGAGAGGACCCGTCTCTTAATCAATGTCAGATCAGGCATTGCCATTGATTACCTTGGTGCTTTGCTCATGTCAGACGTTATTTAGATTTTCTAGCCATCCTTCTATAGATTGTTCCCAAAAAACAGCTATGATAGATCTTGTGTGTGTGTGTGTGTGAAGGTACTAATCTATATGCATGTATCCCAGCACATAATTGATTATAGACTTTTGACACATTATGTAGGCAAAGCAGGAGATCACACAACTGTCATTTCTTGGGATGAATTAGTTCATTAAATGTTTGTTACATGAAATAAAGATGTTATTCAGTTACAAAAAAGCAAAAATATGTTGTATAGAAAGAAAATGTCATTTCATGTATAGTATAGGTGTATATGACTCGTTTGTCAACAAGATATATGTAGACATTAAATATATATGTGTAAGGGGCCGATTCAATCCCTCGCGAAGATGGGGAAAAAACGTGAAGTTCGTCTATTACGGGACTGAAACATTGCGTCTTTTTGTACGCACCTCTATGAGCCGCGAAGTTTTCCTGCCTTAAGCAAATNATGTGAGGCAGTAAAACATTGCGCAAAGGGGATTGAATCGGCCCCTAAATGACCAACATTTATTGGTGTTCACAATCTAGCTAACCCCTACTTTACAAGTGAAGACATGGGTGACCCCTGATCACATACCTCCCAACTGTCCTGATTTCAGTGGGACAGTCCCGCTTTTGAGCCGCCAACCAGTTTATCCCAATAAGGGAACAAACTGGTAGGTATTGATGTTTTTGCGTTATATTTTAATAAAAGGTCAAATATCCAGCTTGCGCCCTGTATAAATCTTTAAAGAGCACCCACAGCCTTCTCTCCAGGAGGAATGTGACAGTGTAGGGCCCCAGAGCAAGGAGGGGAGGCCAGACTCAGGATGGAAGGGGGGTAGCAATGTGGCAGATAAGTGCTCTGCTGCTTGCAATGTATTTAGAAACAGTGTTCAGCACCTATATCTGAAGTGCTGAGTGCTGTTATAAGCTGTCAACCTCTGAAAGTTTGCTTGCAGTGCAGGGGGAGCGACCTGATGAAGAGGCCTACGATTTCAACCAGACTTCCACTGACGCATCCTGCTACATCCTAATTCTGTATAGGTGAGATGAGGTCAAATCTCTTTGCTTGTAAAGACATGCACAAGCTCACTCCTACTTTAAGATGAATACAGCATCCCGTAAATGGGGGCAGTCCTAATTCTGCATAGTATTAGTGTAATGTTAGTAGTAGTATAGTGCTAAAACCAGCTCTTCTTGTGTAATAATTAGAATTTCTGTGGAGTTAATGCAAAAGTGGGATAGGCCGTGATTTTCGATCTTAGAAATTGTATGTTTCTTGTCATTGGAAAATGGAACTCACTTATTACAGATCCAGTGACATCAGCATTCAGTCATTGTCATCACTGCGCCTATGTCCCCAAGCTCTCATTCTATATAAACATGGATCCCACTACAGTCCTAACCGCTCTCTGATTCATCTGTCTTTAATTAAGTGATTTTAAGGTTCAATGTAAATTGCTTTTTTTCCTTTTAGGGTAAAAAAATGCTTTTATGTTCCATCTATTAATGTACATGATAGATCAGCATCAACAAAGTACGTCAAAAGACTTAGCAGAGAGTTACACAGTGGCCAAAGAAACTATGTTAATGTACTTGGAAATATCCAAGGCTATCTCTATTGGTAAAACATGTGAAAATAAAGCCGCTGCATAAGTAATAAGCAGAGTTCAATAAATAGCTAGAAGCGTCACTGTATGGTAATATTGGGACATGTGCCTTTACTGCGCCATACTACCAGTCATTAGTTGTGATGTTACTGCAATCACAGGACCTGATTCACTCTCAGCGGTAATCGTTATATAAATGATTTTGCCCTTGTAGACAAAGACTCGGCTTAATTATTAGAACTGATTTATTAGCCACTATTTGTAATTTGCCAATATACGGAACTGAAAGAGTTTTATCCTAAATAACTAACCATTAACTAGTTAATGACAATGGGAGCTATTAAAGAAAACACTTCAATCGGATGCTTTATTAATAGATCATGTAAGAAAGCAATGTTCCAAGTGGTTTACTAATACAGTAAACTGTATACTAAATACTAAGAGGCTAAACAATATATAGGGCTAAATTTAATACACGCGGAACAGGGAAAGTGGAAATGTTGCCCATTGCTACCAATCAGATTCTTCCTCTTACTTTCCATCTGCTGCCAGTAGGCCCCGGAACTGCAGAAACTGGTAAGACCAAGACCAGTATGGTTACAGCACATATCTGGATCCAGGCCAATAGTCTACAGAAATAAACAAGGATACAGTTCTTAAATATTTCCCACAATGACAACAGGAAAAAGGAAAGGAAAGGTTAGGAAAATTATGCTTTTTTAGGGATTGGCTATTTATCAATTAGTTTAAAAAAAATTAAAACAAATTCCAAAATACATTTGCCATTTATAGGGTCATATTCATTTCTGTGTGATGCACCTCTGTCAAATGACAAATATATGTCATTAGGAAGTATTATTCTTATAGCCACTTTGTAAATCATTGCACACAATGAGACAGAGCAGGCAGAACAGTCCCTGTCCTCTGGAGGTTGGGGTGAGATCAAGGAACAGAAAATAGAGAGAGAGAGAGAGAGAGAGAGAGGAGGCAAACCAGGATGGATCACAAAAATGAAACAAATTACACAATGAAAATATAATTGTCTTTTATCCAGACTAGACAAGTAAAGTTAGGCTTAGTGCTTTCTCTTAGTGCTTTCTCTTAGTGCTTTCTCTTAGAAAGATGCTGGCTAAAAGTCAAAAACCAGAAGCACTTTATAGAGTCAAATGTTCCTTATTGAGTTGTAAATTGTGCTGGTGGTGAGAATCATTTACAGGAAGTTTAGGATAAAGTTACATTCTTATAAGAAAGCCACATTTTAAATACTACTAAAAGGTTGAGGTGTATGAAGTCGCAGAACGAGCCCAGGCAAATCAATCAGAATATGAGGAACATTGACCCACAAACCGCTGGTCAGTAGGAGCATTCCCTTGGGGGTTATTATCACTTTCATAAATAATGTACATAAGAGACTTCTTGTTGCATCTATCCTCATCTCTAGGCACCAATTGTAGCCTAAAGGTAATGGTAATAAAAAATACATAGGGTTGAGCTAACTTGTAAAAGCTCTGACATTTGTCTTTACTCTTAGTTTATTGTGCGTTCGGTAATTGGTTCTTGGGCATAAGGGAATACAGAATCACAGATTATCTTATAGGAACCAAATTTGGATTTTACTGTTTTAATTTAACTTTTAAGATTAATTCTTAATGGGGAAAACAATAAAATTTAAATGTGTAAAGAACATTTTATAAACCCTTTGATGTACTGTAATAATTGTTTCTGGACGTCTTGCTTGCTCAGTTGGTTGTGTCTCATCCAGTCATCAAAGTGGCTGTAAGGACATTTGGGTGTAGTGGTATGGAAACACAGAAGAGCATAAAAGTGAATGGAGATCTTTAGGTTTACAATTAAATCAGTGGGAATAGTGGCAGTATGGCATACCACCATATACACCACCACTTTGAGCCCTGGTCTTTGTAATTGGCTGTTTTGACTTTTCATCATGTTTTAGATAGTGGTTATAGAACCTTGTATCCAATTTAATAACTTAGTTGACAATATGAAACTAATGAGTTCTCACACAGAACAGAGGAGAGCCCAGGCCATGCCGTATGATTTACATGTTTCTTCCCTCCTATCAGACCAGACTTCATACGCGCGTCATAAAGACACGCCATCAGTTCATGATCTTGCAGAAACTCTGGCTTATAGTCNCTTTTCCGCACATATACAGTTTGCACACATGGACGCTTTCCATGTTCCCTGGAAAACAAACTAATTTGTGGTTGAGGCTCAGCATTTCAAGAAGATTAATACCCCCAATTGCTTAAGAGACGCTCCTGGGAATGAGCTCACTGTCTCTTAGGGTCCATCCACACTTACTTCTGATTCTTCCACCAAATCTAAGATGTCCTCTTTGTGAGTGAACTCTTGAGAGACACTCCTTGTAATGAACTTAAAATATTTAGTGGAGGTTGACGAACACTCGCCCCAGTTAACATCCGGTAGAATAAGTCTCCCATGATTATTACGGCTGCCCCCTTTAATGATTTAATGTTCATTTCCGTATCTCATCTTGGTGGTCTATATATCACCCCAGTACAAAGAATAACCCCCTTGGTCATCTAATGTGCCTAATGTGTTTTTTTTTTCTCCATTACTTTTTATTCTATACTTTATTATTATTATTATTATTATTATTATTATTATATTTATTTCTTCCTTTACGTCCATTAATGCCCTTGCTATAATTTTTTCTATCCTTCCTAAATAAGTGATAGCCTGGTATAGCTAGGTCACAGATTTGATGGACTGGGACTGGTTTAAAAAAGCACTCTCTACTTCAAGAAATTGTGTGATTTGTAAGTGCCCCTACATGAAAGCCATTGAAGAGAATTTGGAGGCACGGGGTGTTTATTAATTTTTATTAATTAATTATTCATTTTAGATTTTGTAAATCATCTGATTTATGGTTTTAATTAATAAGAAAAAATAACGTAAATTATAATAAAAAGGATCCGTTTTATGCAAAAGCTGCATTGCTTGAGACACCTATTTATTCTTATTTATTCATAGTTATTGCTCTTTACATAAGAAAACTTTTCGTACACTATGTGACATACAGAATTCATTAGGCACGTTCCCGATCAAATTTGCTTTATAATGTCAGTGCTGGCCCTAGGAAATAAGTAGAGAGAGCAAATGGGTATAAATGGGTTATTGTCAGCACTCGTAACCACTGAGCAAGTCTTTCTGGTCTTTACATTACGTGTCTAAAACCCTTCTGCCAGCGCCTAAGGGTTGTGCTACACCAGCGACTTTCAACGGCTCAATTGTGTGTAATTAATCTCATTACACGGATTGCAAGATATGCAACTAATTGTTTTCAATAAGGCTTGTACCCTTTTGTTCACATTGTAGTGTGANATCCTTTCTTCCAGTGTGCTTCTAATTCATGGGATAACATTTTGCACCCTTTACATGGGACCGTCTGATTTTAGGATGAACCAACCAAAAGATGATTCTGCACTCCTATGTCCGAATGCCAAAAATATATTTCCCCATCCCCTATTATATACTCTTTCCCTAATATGTGGGGGGGGGTGCATTCCACAGGGCCACTGACTGTACATGGAAAGGACAAGAAAAGCGGGGCTCCTGTTTCTGTTGGAAGCACTCTTCTATTCAAATATTCGGACAAATGATCAGTTAAAAAATAACTTTTAATAAATTTATTAAAATAATGGACGGTTCATTAAAGCGAAATGTTAAAATACAGAATAGAAGGTGAATAGTATAGGAAAAAAGGTGATTAAAATGGGCACGATGGAAAGCGCTAATAAATCCTACTCATTATTATATGAAATGTCATGTGCATAAAAATATGGTAAATTATGTATTAATCCAAGCAAAGTGCTGGTGCTGTGCAACTAAAACTTTCAAGTAGTAATCCAGTAGTAGAAAAGTGCCAGTGCTTGGACATTAAATGTAAATAAAGTGCAGGTGATATTGGTTGCCTAGCACCTAAATTAATATAATGGCTCAAATAAACTCCTATGGTGAGTATATAGCAATAAATCTGTGGAGCCTTTTATTGTAAATAAAGTGACAGTGCAAATAGCAGCCTTCAATAAGGTGTCATATATAACTCCTGAAAGTTAATCCATATTGTGCAAACATGAGCAAATGAAATTATAATCATATGAGGTGGTAAAATGAATGTCAGTGTTTGCATGCAGTGAGAATGCTTTATTGTTGCATGTTGCACACAGATACTGACCAGCGTTACTGTTACACTGTTATTACACTTGTGCTAGAAAACATCATCTATAAACTGTTGCAACAAATGAAATTTACCTCCCTACAACGTGGTTTTGCCCAATCTTGAGTAAGTCGTGAGTAAGTTACTAGTGCCTAAAGTCTGAATCTGGTCCAAAGGATAGGAGAATATTTAGAATTTGCTTATAACACACTGGACCAGATTCAGACATTAGGCACTATTGACTTACTCAAGAGTTGAGAGATGATGTTTCCAGCCCAAGTCTAATAATACTGATCAGTATCTGTGCAAAATGCAAAAATACAGTCTGGTCCACTGACACTGATCAGCGTTACTGTTACACTGTTATTAGACTTGTGCTGTGCTCACCTGTAATACTGTTCCAACAGATACAATTTACCTCCAATGCAATTCAACATGGTTGCCCGGGTGTACTCTCTGGTCTGGATTTGGTCCATACTATAGTTTGTATTAGGACTAAACTCTGTATCCAGATTCATCCTGTGAAAGCATCAGTGTTCTTCTCACCAGTGTCAGCAAAGCTAATGGTATAATCTTATAGAGGATGAATTGGAAAAAAGTGTCCCAGTGTCTCCAGTGACAGCGTCAACCTTTGACCTTTTATTATTTCGCACCGTAGTCTTTACAATGTACGTCCCCTTGTTTGTTCTGATTTTTAAGCCTTCACCCAAATCCAGTTCTCAGTCTTCGCCTCAGTCTTAACCTCACAAATCACAAGACCTAGTAACAAGTGCATGGGAAAATGAGGCGAGCGTTAAGAAAGAGAAGTTATTATATGGCTGAGTGCTTTCTTGTTATTGGGGCTGCAATATAGCTTGCTCTATGTATTTTCAATCAAATGCCGGCACAGCAGGGAGTAGATTTAATGCCTATTTCTCAGTCTTTCTATCTTTATTCATCCAACTAAACAAAGTATAGCAGCATGCCATGTAAATCTGCCGGGATCCCCCAATCATTCCGCATGGAGAGCAATCCTGGGAAAGCGTTTGCCTGATAAACACGGAGGATAATATCATAGGAATGTGTTCTGTATGGATTGGAGTGATAGTCTTCATTATGGCACTACAATAACTATTGGTATACAGATTTTTATATACTTTGTTATACAGATTTTATACAGGTTTTCTAGCTGACTTATATATATATATATATATATATATATATATATATATATATATATATATAT
>JABWIB010003208.1:29225-37693 GCA_016617825.1 Platyplectrum ornatum | reverse complement strand
ATATATATATATATATATATATATATATATATATATAGTTGTTTTATGGGCATTTACTGGTTTACCAGTAAAATCTTGAACAAGGGATTGGGACAATCAGGCATTCAGGGATAACAAGTTGTAATAATATTCCAGGTTGTTTAAAAGAGATATAAGATAGTAAAGAAAATGAATAAAAACAATAGAAAACCTATGTATAGTTATCAGCCCACCATTTACACTATATTATTTTGTTCTTGCAAAACTATTTCCACATATTAGCATTTTATATCTGCATATATCGGAGATAAAATGAAATGATCACGCCGCAGTATTACTTAGAGGCCAATTATCCTGAAATATGGCAAAACATCTGACAGTGTTATCAGGCAGCCACTTGTGAACAAAGCTTATTTGTGACACCGGTGTAGGCTTAATTTGGAAAGCATGTGTGTTTTCTACAACACCGAATATCCCAGGAAAATATTCATTTCAAAACTGGCTTCAATACATAGCCTACATTATTTACACTGATTAATATAAGACAAAGACAGACAAACCCTACAACATATGAGATAACTTCATTTGTAAATATATATAATCTTATCTCCCAAACGAAAGATCAAGGGGTATATTTACTAAGCGGCGAGATTTCAGTGAGATAGAAAAGTTGGGAATCTGATTGGCGGTTGCTATGTGCAACATCTCCAATCTCACTGCAATCCCGCCGCTTAGTAAATAATGATCCTAGAGAAATTACTAGACATACAACATGAACATGTCCTGAAGCCCATCTCATGCATAGAAAAGATGCTTGCCTGGGCAAGCATGGGACAAGTGCTGGGGAAATCAGATATCATGTTTAACTATTGTATTGCTAAATGACAGAAAGGAGAGAGAGATCGCATGGGGAAGAAACAGGTGTACTTTTCATGTCATAACTATCTGGTTTTTAAAGATGACAAATCAGTGCCTTAATGGGATTACAGCTCTGAAAGCAAAATACCATTCAACACTCTTATATAAGGAGTATAAATGGTACAAATGAGGTCTAGCCCTAGTCAGGAGAAAGGTGCAGCAGACCCCCCCATATTTGCCCATGTGTCTATGAATGGTTGCCCAAACCCTCTTTACTTGGCTATACATAGCGAGCGTTTCTGCACTACTTAAAAATAATTAGCCTTTCTTACTATATATCACTCGGGTTCTATCACTATAGAGAAACAGGGATGAGCCTGAGGTGATAGCAACGACCGAGCCAATGTCTCTGTGTTTGCTCCATTACTAACTATAAAATAAATGTAAAACTAATCTAAATGTAATTTTGAGCTTTCGCTTCCAAACATTTAGCAAAAGAGCCAAAGACATTTAAAGTAACCCCATTGTCTTTTTCAGTAGCAGAATGCGTAGCTCATGAAGTTGACTGATAATTACATCCCCCTTTAGCTTTAGTTTTTAGTAGCTAAAGCTAAATAAAGGGACCTGGCATAACCATTTTCTAGCATATACATTAAACAACTGTACATAGCACACGATCGCAGGTTTGCTCTGTGATCTGCATGGATTTAAATTGGCCCCTGTCTCAATGTCACCTGTTAAGGAGGGACTTTTATAAAACATTTACATTTATATATATATATATATATATATATATATATATATATATATACATACATACTGAGAATATATTTTGATCAGTGTAATGAAGTTAGTTAATATATATGATGGAAATAACAAGCTACTGTTACAGAGCTTGTGTACATTTCAATAACTATGTTACATTAACACTATTTAAATGCGGAAATTCTACAATTAAAAGCAGATCCCTGTTTCTTAATCAAAGTCAACAGTTTTAATATTTAGGTCACATGAACAGTGATGTGACACAGAGATATCATAGAAGAGCATGATTCCCCAGGTTTAAGGGTATGGGGGAAAAAGGCTAAAAACACTAAGAAACCTGCTTCATCACTTTAATTCTTATTAACCTGTCAAATCTACACGTGTCATGTGACAAGGATTGGCAGAATTAATTTGTAGATCGGGAACGGCTTTCAAATGTGATTTATGTCCTGTGGTTAGCAATGCGACCATGAGTGGTTTTGATGCATTGCTAGGTGCCTGTGAGGAGACGTGTTCTTCTCGGTTAATAAGGCAGCCTATATTTACTCTACATAAAGCAATTCCTCTAGGTGTTCCCATCAACGTATAACATTGACTTTGCTTACTGCATAAAAAAAACAAATAAAAACCGCTTAAAACCAAGAACCAAAGCACAAAATCAAAGACAACTATAATAAAACATTAACCTTCTCATAATATTTAGAATACAAAATGTAAGCTGCTACGAGGCATGGCAAAATACAAATCTGGTTTTGGCTTTCTAGGAAAGAGGCCGACCTTGATCTACTCAACGGAAATAAATTCAATACAATGACTTGCTAAATTGTAACTACAATGCTGGAATATATAGCACTTGTGAAGGTAGAGAGACGCTTAACTGACACTTAAACCCAAATTTACTAAGCAAGGAGATTGAAAAATGGGGTGTTGCCATAGCAACCAATCAGATTCAAGCTCGCATTCTCCAGTATGTAAACTTAAACTGAGAGCTTGAATCTGTTTGGTTGCTATGGGCAACATCCATAACTCCATGCTTAGTAAATGTAAGCCTTATCTTTGCCCTCTGGTTAAATGTTAGATTATAATCTTGTTGTTGGCATACCCCTTCTCTGTGGATTTCCTAACAGACATAAAAGATTTTCTTGAATTAGACTACTAGGTATTTTTGAAATGCTCCTAGATTTACTTTTTTTTAAACCATGAACTTTGTATCCGCACCTTTGTTTTAAGTGTTTTCAGTGTTTAAAACAGGATATTGTTTATTGCAACAACTTTTAATATCATAATGTGTTACTTATACTTATGTACTTCAAAAGAATGATTCGTAAAGCATTACATATGGGTTGCGCGTGTTGGAGAGCAGAGAACATCACAGATTGCAACTCCCATTGCCTATATTTGTTTATTACAACAGACCACTGAAGATTAACCCAGCTAAGCAGATATTTTTATTTTAAGCTTCTCAAGGAGCGTGCTTAAACCAGTTCCATATCATTGAATGTCGCAATAAACCTGCTCTGCATATCCTTTTTTATTTACATTTTGAATTAAGCATTAGAAAAGATCACTTATGCGTATTACAATACAGCTATGTGTGTCAGTTCATCCATAAAAGTATTTAAATGCAATTAATATATCTATTTATTACTATATGGCTATAAGAATTATTATTTTATTGCGGCAATAAAAAAATCAAGTTCCATAATTTATCACAAATCATTATAGCTAGAATATAGATATAACAAAAACACAGTTTTGAAGGACAGCGGTTATCTTGTTCTTGTTGTAACCTAGGCATGAAAAAACTTTGTACCTATGGAAAAATCTTATTGAATCTGGATGAGGCGCCTAATTTGGATCCAGTGTGATTGTGTGTGGGGTTTTGACAAAGTTATAAAACTTTTAGACATATTACAACCACAAAAAAACACATTAAGTCTAAGTAGTGTTCAGATTGTTGTTTCACTTACTCTCAAGAGAAACAATGGGATTACAAGTTAAAATAAAAGATTAATTGATGATTTAAAAAAAAAAAAAAATAATAATAATAAGATGTACTATATTGCAAAATAAAAAGTCCTGTTGGAACCGGTAAGACATGTAAATGGCCTAAGAGATAAAAATCAGAAGAGGCCCAAGAGATAAAAAACGTAAATCTCTTATCTTTATCAAATAACGCAATACCCAAATTCCAGCTATCACTCCCACTCAGACTATGCGCATATGTGCTCCGACTGGTCTGGTGACGGATTTCTTATTATTTTATTGCCTCTTGTTGCGGTAATAAAAAAAATCAAGTTCCATAATTTACCACAAATCATTTATAGCTAGAATATAGATATAACAAGGAGGACAGCGGTTATCTTGTTCTGTTGTGTACTGTTTTCCTTATTAAACAACGCCTTGTAAATAAATGCCAATAATAATAATTAAACAAATAATAATAATAGTATCTTCCAGCTATAGCCGATACGTGATATGCTATTATTGCTATGGGATGCGCCGCCCTCTATGACAATTAAAAACTATTATTTTTTAATGTTCTAATATATGCTTAGTTTTTTTTTTAAATGTTCCACGAGTGTGGAATAAAACCTGAAGCTGTGAATAAGCTCCATAATATGTCAATAAAATATTGCCAGGGTATTACTAAACTTTTCTAGGGAACTACTGGTAATTTGCCCTTTCACTTGGCCAGATACAAAGGCTTAGCCTGGGGATGACCTAGACTGAAACTAGGATTAGTGATGATACAAAAGTAGATTAAAATATGTCAGTAAAAATATTTTGGCAAAGCCATTAACTAACATAGAAAGTGTAATTCTTCTTAATGTTTTTGACAATGAGCCCTATGTCAAGCCAAACCCTGTGATTTATAGGGCAAACAGGGCTCATATCTGTGCATAACCGCAAGCCACAGAAGACTATTAAATGATTTAACCTTTGTAGAGAGACCGGGCTTGAGGTACAGGTATGTATAATTTTGGCGGGGTCCATACACAACTATCCATACTCCATAAACACATGCAACATGTAAAGGAGCGAAACCTCACTGTAATAAAAAATGTGTAAAACAAGTACTATAGGAGACATTGTTTGTGGACATTTAACACAGCAATCATTATTATTGTTACATTCACATGAATCCAATCCCACTTACTGTTTTCTATAAACAGAAACTTTCCTCTCTGAAGATCCTTACCCCCAACTTCATTGTTTTTACATAGACAACTCAGTCAGGGTGACTATTGCTATTTAAATGCAGTTATTTCATTGTGTGCTATTAGCTTCACCGATGGCGGTGACTGTCTGCAGGGAATCCTTTGTAGGCTAATCCTGGCTTTTTATTAAGAGTCTTTAGCATGGATATTCATGTCATCATATAGGAAGATTATAAACATTAACATGAATGAGAAGATCTCACCTAAACATTCAGTTTAACCAGCACTGATTATCTTCATTATACATTTCTATACCTTGTACTCAGTATTGGTTATTATTATTATTATTTAGAGAGGTCTTATTTGGCATGGCAGGTAGGAGGATTTTTCTGTCATTTCTGAAAAAAATGCCTTTTAAAATTACTACTAGAAATATGACATACCTCAATCTATTTTTTTATTTTCTTTAACTTTCACCTTAAAGTTGCTGCCCAATTAAAGGCTGCCATCCAGTGATGATAAAGTTGAGTAGAAAACATTATTCAATGAAATCACATCAAACTATTTTTGTAAATTGAAGCCGTTCAAAGGAAATGTTCTTGTGTACACTGCAAAGATCAAGGGCTCAGACTTTACATAAAAAATGTTCTCCATATATCGCCATTTTGCAGTGTGTAAGGTAGGTGGATATTTTTCCATCCATTGAGAAGACGCTATTGTAACCTAGGCATGAAAAAACTGCAATGGAAAAATCTTATTGGATCTGAATGAGGCGCATAATTTGTATCCAGTGTAATTGTGTGTGGGGTTTTGACAAAGTTATAAAACTTTTACCCATATTACTCACAACCACAAAAAAAAACCACATTAAGTTTAAGTAGTGTTGAGATTGTTGTTTCACTTACTCTTAAGAAAAACAATGGGATCACAAATTAAAATAATAAAAGATTAATTGATTAAAAAAATAAAAATAATAATAATAATAATTATAATAATAATAATAAAAGATCCTATGTACTAGATAGCAAAATAAAAAGTCCTGTTGGAACCGGAAAGACATGTTAATGGAATAAGAGATAAAAAACAGAAGAGGCCCAAGAGATGAAAAAAAAATGTAAATCTCTTATCTTTATCAAATAATGCAATGCCCAAATTCCAGCTATCACTCCCACACAGGCTATGCGCATGTGCTCCGACTGGTCTGGTGACGGTTTCTGAGAAGCCACAAGTGTAAAGGCCCCATTTCCTTTACAGGAAACAATAAACAAACTAGAATACAAATGCTAAACACAAATTGCCATCATGAAGCTCCTGATAAACAGGCCATAGGCAACAAGCTGTACAATATCATTCCTCCTATTCACACAAATATTATAATGGTATTATTCACACATTTTAAAGAATTTATTTCAATACTACATCTATTTTAAAGCAGTCATACAACGGTTTTCTATTCTAATAAATACAAAAAGTACACTACATTAATATTCCATTTCCAGCTGAGCATAGATCACACCAAATAACACATCACCCGGTGAGCGCACAATCCACCCATCATTTTATATAGTGTATATTATTGCTATTAATCCCCACTAGTCCGACTTGTTGCACAGCATAGTAAAAGCTATATTGAGAAAATGTCGAGAAGTGCTGTGTTAGGGCCAAAGCATAATAAGTGGTTTGTCTATGTAATATGTGGGCTTGTAGCGTGGGAAATGAAAAAGGTTTATTCCAAGTCCTTATCACATTTCCTATTTCTTTTAAACATTTCTAGGTAAAAAGGTTATTTTTTATTTCTTATCAGGATTGTAACAGGTGATAGACTTGTTTTATTGCAACATTTATTTTCAGACCCTGAAGCCTTCCAGTCATGTATTAATAAACCTATCAATATAAATTAGAACAACATTGTTAAGCACTATAATCTGTCAGGTTTTGTCTAAGTTTATTAAGGATTATCATAGATGGAATGAATTCAAGTCTGTACAAAGATATGGGTCTACATTTACTAAACTGCTGGGATGGAAAGGTGGAGATGTTGCGCTCCCCCTCCCTTAGCATGCAAGCTTGCAAGAGCAGGGACCCCCACCCTCCTGTCCTCTTCCTCACCCAGAGCCAATCTCCTTCTCCACCTTCTCTTGCAAACACCTCTGCACTTCTTATTCAGCTACGTTGTGCTTTAACTATTAGACCATCGCTCGATTTCATTCCACATCCCACACCAGTTCACATTATTCCCCACCTCTACGTAATCACTTTGTACCCCTGCCACTATACCTATTGTCTTGTTACCAATTGTAGTTTCTCCCAATTATACAGCACTATGGAAAATGCGTGGTGACTTATAAATGTTATTAATACATAATAATGATAAAAGCAACCAATCATATGTTAGCTCTCACTCTCTTATTACTAAAGACTGTCCGATAGAATCTGATTGGTTGCTTTGGTCAACATCTCCACTTTTCCTTTCCTGCAGTTTAGCACATCTAACCAATTAGTCTTAAGAGAGATTATAGAAACAAGGTTAATTATGGTGGGTGTTAGTCTTAAGTAGGAAATAAGTGTGAAAAGGGGTAAATGTGACAAAAAAAAAAAGATTATACGGGGCTTAGACTTCCGTGCTGATTTTGAATAACCATCCACCACGAGTCCGTCTTTCCCTTATTTATTTTCAGAGAGCACAAAAAGCATGGCTTCCTCTATTAACGTTATATGTTTTAATAACGTTTGAGGGCATCAGAGACAGATCAAAGCATAGGTGGTTTAAGGTGGCCACCTAAGGTCCGACAAAGTCCCTAGATGTCCTGCGCCTTCTACAGCCCCCACTCGCTGCCAGAGAAGTATTCACGTAGCTCCAAGGAAAACAGATGACTGTGCTATGCAGAGCCAAAGCCCTGTTCGGAACTAACGTCACGCTGGCGTCATAATCCTGTAGAGCGCACATCGTCAAAAGTCTCCCCTGGGGCCACACAAAACCTAGGGCCACCCCTGTCTGACATTCTATTGCCAAAGAACTTCAAATCTAAAATGACACAGTAAAGGCCATCATATTCCATATAACACATTATAATACATGAACTCCCTCTTTATACAGATATACACAGTACACACAAACATCATGGGTTATCTGGAATAAAAGTACAAGACTGCAAACTTATATCCTGTATTAATTATAATATACCAGCATGTGTACATTGTTGGGATGCAGGAACTGGACAGGTTAATATGCATGTTCCTAACTGGCATCACATTATTTCAGTCATTCATTACCACATCCCGATGAATGAGCAATTACTAAATAATGAATTAAACTGTGTGATCATTTGCTTCTGTCCTTTCCCATTACACGATCTCACCTATTATTAGCAATTTCAATTTCAGAATTGCACATATAAAAGGGACAGAGAGGAGATCGCTTCCCCTGCAGCCCACAGCCACATCCAGCATTATCAACAGATTGCTCTTACATACTAATGCTGGCAGCTGCTGATTATATCGGCCTATACATTGTCTAAAGTGTGTAGGCCATCACTACAAAGAACCAAGAAACATCCCCTCCCCAGGAAGATTGCAGTGGCTTAATAACTGGCCCACCATTTAAAGCAAAGGCGTGTATCGAATACTGCGTTGCAGTTTTAGTCACTGTTGTCCGGATGGGACAAACAGCTTCTGCAAGGATCCAGGTTAATGGTGTTCAGGTCT
>JABWIB010003208.1:24225-26725 GCA_016617825.1 Platyplectrum ornatum | reverse complement strand
ATATATAGAAACTCAAAACACTATATTTTCTATACTTTTTTATATTCTGGTTCAGTTAAACGATACAAATGAAGGTTATGCCGACAATTTAGTTAAGTGTCGCACTTTTAAAAATCCTATAAGCAAAATATTAAGACTAAGCACGGGCTTACCTGCAATATATCATGCACAGCATGTTATTAATTTCCCTGTCCGACTTGTATCTCCTGAAGTCTTCCCATATATCCTTAATGGCGGTAATTGCCAAGATAATACAAATGGGAATAATGGCGATAGCCGGTTGAAAGGCATTGACCACTGGCACAAAGTTAAGCGCAGCTACCAAAATGAAGTATAGATTCGCAAAACGGTGGAACTGTTCAAACAGGTTCTTCGGAATGAAGGAAATAAAAGTGTACTTGGTGGTCTTGATTGTATTAGTCTGGTAAGCGCTATTGGGGTTCTCCTTCCACGTGGATCCCTCAAAGAGCAGGTTGGACCTGATGACCCGTTTGCCTTCATCCTTTATCCGCTTCCCCCAAATCAACCTCTCCAGGTACTTGGTGATGTTCAAAGCCATCGTTTAGCGAACACATGAACTAGAGATAATGCTTTACTGGAAGTCTTCCTAGCACAGGGCATCCGGCAGAATCCTGGCTGAACATGCTGATGCTTTATATTGCGATCATTCCTGGTTTACAATAAATAAACCCCAGGAATTATTGTATGAGCAGATACTTCAGTTGCTGTGAACGCCGGCAGACTAATTCCTTCTTCACTTCTTTCAAGGTACACCTGTTGAATGCAGACGTCACGCCAGCTACCTGTGTGTCACACTATAAACCAGTTATTCCTAGGGCTGGACAGTTGCCTCTGGGTCTTAGAGCCAGTCAGGTTCTCAGTAATCACATGGATGAACTGCTCACCTGATTGGTATGCAAAGAAGCATTTACTGCTCACTTGCATTTAAGACAATGGAATGGGAGCCGGCCATGTGCCTGCTAATCATAAATAGAATAGGGAAGTAACATTTGTACATAACAGTAGACTGGCATTTGGGCATGTGACATTCCACAATAGATGTTATGTACATAAAATTATCCATTGGGTAAAGAGTAGAACATATTGTCTATAACAGTGTCTATAATGTCATGATGAAAGGTCTGTTTTCATGTTATTCTTGGAGGTAATTATTGCCAGTATAGAGTTAAAGCTTTACAGGAGTCTCAGATTCTCTTAGGTAAAGGCATTCATAGAGATTCGAGTTTTTCAAGGAGCCCCTAAGCCAAAAGAAATAGAGAACAATCCGATCTTTTTTTTTTAATTAGTACGGTGAGTGGGACAGAGAGAAACTGTAACACAGACAGCATTATTGTTGTTACTGATCACTTCTTTCCCTTTAAAAAGAGCTCTTGGGTATAATCCAACTAAAGTAAAAAATACTTCTGCAACTGAACTTCTATATAGCTTTCCACAGATTTATTACACGTTACTAAATAAGTGATTTACTTTGTCACTACTCCCCCAATCCCCAGACACCCCTTACATGTCTCTCTAGACACCCCTCCCCTGTCTCTCCAGATACCCCTCCTCAATCCCCAGGGCCAGTTCTAGTTCCCTGAGCACCCTAAGTGAGACATAGCACCTTCCCCCACCTCCCAAATTCCCCTCACCCCCCAGTCCGGGTTACATAGGAGAGGGGGTGCCGCCGTTCTATAGAGCAGCATTCTATAGGCTGGTTAATCATTTAAATTCCGGGTTATGATATAATCCAACATGTAAATGGAGGCAGCAAGGGGGTTCTCTCGATGACTCCCCTTCACTACTTACACCCTGGCGCTCTACTCAATCGTCTAAATATTGGTAGCACTGGCCATGTCAATCTCCGGGCAACCCTCCTCTGCCTTCCCAGGAAACCCCTCCACTGCCTCATCAACAAGCTTGCATTTTTTTTTTTAATTGTTCAGTGGCTGAATATCTGGAATATTTTATATGGAAATTTCTATAATAATAATAGTCATAATAATATTAGCTAGTAGTAAATACAGAGACAAACATATAAAATATTTGGGCTTAGTTGGAATACAAAAAAAAAAGTGTCAAACAAACTCCTAAAAAGATAAGAATCAAAAGGTGAGGGTGGAGATATGGGCATATTATCTGGCCTATTTAGTGTAGTGGAGAGTCATTATTCGCATAGAGATTGTGAGAAAACGGAGCAGTCAGTGAAACTGATTAGAGCTCACGGAAATGTTGTTTGATTGGGTGTAAAATGAGCATTAAAAAGCACCACTCTGCTTGCCAGTGTCATTGTTTCTATACAGAACACACACACACACATATTTTATTTATATATATATACAGGGCTCGAAGTGGGGGGGTATACGGGGGTATGTCATACCGGCACTTCTCTCACTGTTGTAATGGAAAAATGTAAAATCTCCATTGACTTCCATTATATCCTGTGTTTTCATACCCCCACTTCTAAATTTCCACTTCGACCACTGTATATATATATATA
>JABWIB010003207.1:14543-29766 GCA_016617825.1 Platyplectrum ornatum | reverse complement strand
AGGGAGAGGGGGATATGATAGAAGAGATATAACCAGGTACAGGAGGGAGAGGGGGATATGATAGAAGAGATATAACCAGGTACAGTAAGGAGCGGTGCATATGATAGAAGGGATATAACCAGGTACAGAACAGAAAGGATGGTATGATAGAAGGGGTATAGCCAGGTAGGGAGTGGAGAGGGGTATATGAAAGAAGATGTATAACCAGATATAAAATGATGAAGGTGATGTAACCAGATATGGGGGTTATGATAGAAGAGATATAACCAGGTACAGGAGGGAGATGGGAATATGATAGAAGAGATATAACCAGATACAGGTGGAAGAGGGGGATATGATTGAAGAGATATAACCAGGTACAGGAGGGAGAGGGAGACATGATAGAAGAGATATAACCAGGTACAGAACAGAGAGGGGGTTCTGAAAGAAGATGTATAACCAGATACAGGTGGAAGAGGATGGTATAATGGAAGGGGTATAACTAGGTACAGGAGGGAGAGGGGGATATGATAGAAGGAATAAACTAGATACTAGTGAGATCATGTATTAAAGGAATAGTTGTATTAAAACACAAGGAGAGGTGTATAAACTGGAGAGTGGTGAGATTAAAGGAAACATAGTTGATAAGTAGAACAGCCTCCAATCTGAGGTTGGAGAGGTTAACAGTGAAACAATTTAAACATGCTTACATAACTATAAGGTTACCTTAAATCTAGGAATATAGGGTCAGTATCATTTTACAGAGTGAATGTGCAGTGTGGCTCTTATCTGTTGTCACTTTCTATGTTTCTATATAAAATATAGCTTAACACATAAACACCCGTGTATAGCACCACCTAGTGGCCATGGCATTGACATTGTAATAACTCTGAAAAACAACTCCCACACACTAAAACACATATACCGTCTGCATTGACAGCAGCTGGACTGGAAAAGGATGATCTGTTGCTGGTTTCCATTTGCAAGTAAACACAGATTTTTTTCAACTTTCCACCCAGGTTTTTTTTGTGTGTGAGAATCATCATCCTCATCATTAGTAGAACTTGGCCTGCCTGTATTTCATACCTCCTCACGTGCCTTTGCTGCAATAATAAACTAAATTCCTGCAACCCTCCAGGTGTTGTGAAACTCCAAGTCATAGCATGCTCTAAGAGGCGTAGGTATTGCTGACACTTGCAAAGCATGCTGGGATTCAGAGAATCACTGGTTCTGAACTGGTTGTTCAGAAATTTACAGAAGGGGTTAAGTTTTACTAATTCTGGTTAAGCATCTGTCAGAGGATTGATATGGGTCAGGCGATCCCTTGATCTGGTTGTGGTCCGATATGGGTTTAATAACTTGTAGCTGGTGAGCCTCCTTGTTCACTGACAGACAGTGCAGGGGTTAAGAGAACATTCCATTTTGAATTGTGCATATTTCTGGTATATGTAGCGGTTAAAAAAGAAGGAAACACTTCATCACAATTAATCATCACACCAGTGCCTAGATTTAGGAAACTGTAGGAATGGAAACATGGAGATGTCGCCCATAGCAACCAATCAGATTCACGCTCACATTCTTCAGTATGTAAAATGAAACTGAGATCTTGAATCTGATTGGTTGCTATGGGCAACATCCCCAATTTTTCTAATCGTGCAATCGTGCAGTTTTGTATTTTCAGGTCGAGAGAGTCAGGCAGGTGCGAATTCTTTAAAACGTATAAGCACGAGTGCACTGTACAACCATTTTCACTGGATGCGCAGAATGCAAAAATGCTATCTTGTCCTACAGTAGCTGGCACCGTTTGCCGGAAAAAGAAAGGAGGACACTCACTGTGTTTTTTGCTCTGGTGACTAAGGAGTTAAAGGCTGCGTAAGAAAAAGTTCATTCTGCTCTGCCTCTCTATTGGCAGCGCCGTATCTCTGTTACCATGACAACGGGCCTTGTCGCTGCCTGCACTGCTTCTCATGTACCCAGTCCCCTCTATACAAATAGTCCTTATGTTAATCTGCCCACTCCCACTCACACGATCTGACCCCCCCCCCATGCCACCTAAATATAGAGGACACTGGCATGTGTTCACAATTAGGCTTCATTGAACCCAGAGAAAATGCTGAGCAAGAGCTGTATCGCCCATACACAGCCCTGTTATAACCTGCCCTGTGTCACAGTAATTACCTCCAATATACTCAATAAGATGGGGACATCAAGCTGTAGATTCTCTATTGTACAGTGTGATTGTCAGTCATTGTTCCCAAATCCTAATCCCAGGAGTGACACCAGCTGCATTGTCTTGTGTGCATCATTATATCTGAACATTACACAAACTTAACTATTTAACTACTGAGAAGTAATAGTTGCTTAAAATCAATATACATGTGTATATATATATATATATATATATATATATATATGTGTGTGTGTGTGTGTATATATTCAACAACGACCCTATTACTTTTATGCACAAGACCAATACAAATATATTATGCTATAATAGTTTTACTGATTCATGACAAAATACTACTGTTATTATTACTGCTACTGCAGGGTTGTCGTATCTCCCGGAAATTCCAGCAGACTCCCAGATGTCGGGTTTTAATTTAAATCACTGTATCCAGCTCCGATTGGTACTATGAACTCTGGTACCATTACTATGGTATTATGCACCCTCACCCCCATACTGCTGATTTTTTGTTTCTCCTGGAAGGTAGAAGATAAAAGTTGGTGCACTAAATAAGACTTCAGGTCACATGATTTCACACGGCAATGTTCTCAGGTCACATGATTACATTCCCGCTAACTGTACCTACGTACAATACTGGCTTTTAACGTTTTGTATCAACTAAATCGGCTACACCGACTGTACAGGGTATGGCAAACCCGCCCATTCTGTGTGCACCGTTTTACTATATATTAGAGGGTATGTGATTATACCACACAGTAATGACCCTAGGTCACATAGTTATGTCTCACAGTAACTGCTTTTTGCTATATACTTTAGTCTATATGTGTGTATAAACATAGCAGGCTATTAGAGTACCAAAGCAGCCTGGCATTTTCACCCTGGCCTATGCTGCTGTTGGCATTGCCAGCATGGGCAGAGGTGGACAGGCCTGGGCACTGTTGTCAGTATTCCCACTCTAGGTCCCTGTCTGCTGGTTTCCTATTTGTGAGAATGCAGGGCCTTGAGCCTCCTCTCTCCTCCCCTATCACCTCCTCTCTCCTCCCTTCCCCACAGCTTTTCCTCCACTCTGACGTGAAACTCGGATTCTCTCCCGTGTCTGTGCTGGAGGAACGGGGGAGACAGACAGGGGGACAGGCGGTGGAGCATAAAAAAAATAACATCAGGAGGAAGCAGGAGGGGAGGCACCGAGGAAAGGGATGGAGAAAGAAGAAGGGAGATAGGAGAGCTGCTGTTTTGTAAATAAGGCCAGGAGGAAAACAACCTTCCTCCACCAGGACCATGCTTCAGTCTGATTCCCTTGCAGCCTTTGGCTTGCAGGCACAGCTCGTCACTCAGGGTCTCTCCAGGATCAGAGTGAGCCTCTCATCTCTCGACAAAAGGGGCGTCTGAGCCTCCAGACAGGTAAGAAAAGAATCCCGGGGGAGGGAGGAAAAAAACAAACAAAACACCCCCTTATAAACATAGGTGACGGAAAGGGTGCAAAGCATGTTGTTCCGTCAATTCATTCGCTGCTTTATCGTGTCCCCCTGTTCCTCCCACTCTGTGGCTGCTCTTGTCATCCAGTGTCCGCTTCTGCAAAGCACCATCTACTTGTGAAAGCAGGGGAGAGAGCGAAAGGAAAGTAGAGCATTAAGGGAGGCATGGATTGTCAGGTGAGCGCAAGACGTGTGGCCGCTGTGCTGTCCAACACCAGCCTCCTGTCCTGTGTGTCTCTTCTCTGTCCTTCTGCCTGTCTGTGTCCTTCTGGTGTTTTCTGATCTGTACCTCTGTCTCTGTGTTGCTGGCTTCCATCTTACTCCGGCTTGGAAGCCAGTCTTTCTATCTCTCTCACGTTTGCTGGCTCTTTCCCATATCCTGACGCTTCTCCTTGTTCCCCAGAGATGGATCCTTCGGGGACCCTCTGGCAGTTTCTTTTGCAGTTGTTGGAGGAGCAGAGCCACCGGCACCTCATCTCCTGGACATCCAACGATGGCGAGTTCAAGCTTCTGGATGCAGAGGAGGTTGCCCGACTGTGGGGCCTGCGGAAAAACAAGACCAACATGAACTACGACAAGCTGAGCCGAGCTCTGAGATATTACTATGACAAGGTGAGCTGTCATATAACTGTGACCAAATGAGTTAAGATTTGAGATATTAGAGCGACCAGGTGAGCCACACTCTAAAATATTAATATGATAAGGTGGGCTGAGCCTAGAGTGATTTGTGTGACGGATGAAAAAAGGTCTGACAAATAACTGTGGCCAAGTGAGCTTCGATCTGAGATATTAATGTGACCAAGTGAGCAGAGGTCTGATATATTACTGTGACCAAGTGAGCTAAGATCTGAGATGTTACAATGAGCATGTGAGCTGAACTCTGAGATATTACTATGATAAGGTGGGCCGAGCCTTGAGTGAATCATGTGACCAGATGAGCAGAGATCCGACATATTTCTGTGACCAAGTGAGCTAAGATCTGAGATATTAGAGACACTATGAAAGCTTAGTTATTGTGACCATGGGAACTTAGAACTAAAATATTAGAGTTTCCAGGAAAGCTGAGGTATTGTGATCCTAGGCATGAGATATTGTTGTAACAAGGTGAGCCACGTGAGCTGTGATATTGTTACCAAGTGAGATTAGATCTGAGATATTAGCATGGCCAGGTGAGCCAAGCTCTGAGCAATTAATATGATAAGGTGGGCTGAACCTTGAGTGATTTGTGTGAGCAGATACGAAGAGGCCTGACATATAACAGTGACCAAGTGAGCTTAGATCTGAAATATTACAGTAACCAGGAAAGCTGAGGTATTGTGACTAAGTTAGATTAGATTTCGAATTAGAATGACAAGGTGAGCTAAAACCTGAGATATTACTAAGGTAAGGTGATCTGAGCCTTGAGTCATTTGTGTGACCAGATGAGCAGAGGTCTGACATATTACTGTGACCAAGTGAGCTTAGAACTAAGATATTGGTGTAACCAGGTGAGTCTAGATATGAGATAGTAGAGTGACCATGTGAGCTGTGATATTGTTACCAAGTGAGAATAGATCTGAGATATTAGTGTTAACAGGAGAGTTTATATCTAAGATGTTACCATATTATGAGCTGAACCTCAAGATATGTGACCAGATGAGTTTAGATCTGAGATGTAAATGTGACCAAGTGAGCAATATATATTTCCGAGACTTGGTGAACTTAGATCTGATATCTAACTATAAGGTGAGCCCAGCTCTAAGGTAGTAGCAGGACCAGGTAAGCTGAGGTCTATGATATTAGTGTAATGAGCTCACATCTTAGATATTCATGTGGCCAGGTGAGCTCAGGTAGACAATGGTTAAACGTTAATTAGAATTGTATAAACATTCTTTGGTGGTATCTTACATTTCCTTTCGGTGGTAACTGAATCATATATTAAAGAATGAGCAGGTTTTTTTCTTTGTTTCAGAACATTATCAAGAAAGTCAGTGGACAGAAGTTTGTGTATAAGTTTGTTTGCTATCCAGATCCCGGCAGCTGTGAGACTCCTAAGGAAAACACCAAAAGTACAGAGACCGTTGTTGAACCAGCCCTGCCCCTCAAATCCGGAGACAGCACCCCCTATGTCCCAAAGATGGTGAGGAGCAGTTCCAAGACAAGCCGCAATGAATACATGCGCTCCGGTCTCTACTCCACCTTCACCATCCAATCACTGCAGTCTCCGCCCTCCACACAGACCAAGACCAGCAAATTGGAAGTTTTGCCTCCTGCTGAAGCTCCTCCCCTGCCAGAGGACAAAGGCATTGACGTCCAATTGTATGAGGCCGCAGAGCATAGTGACGGAGATCTGTCTGTGGAAGTCAACATTCAAAGTTCTAAAGAACTACAGCTACAAGTAACGTTTATCCGTTCCTCATATGGCAGCTATATATGGAGGGAGTCATCTGTAGATAGACCAGGACAGCACCATAAACCTGATATACGAACCATTTAACTGAGGGGAATGGAGGGAATGCTGGGAGCTAGGCCTGGGGTATTGTGAGACACCAGTGTGGAACTAGTATTGTGGGAATTATACCAATAGTGGTAGAAGTGGTGGTGGCTACCAAACTCATTATTTGGATATAAAAGTTATGTGGCCATTTATCCATATCATAAATGACAGAGGCAATAATTTCTTGGTAGACTCAATATTTGATTGGGAGCCATCATATCAATTGGTGGTGACTAATGATTTCAGAGGTTCTAGTGAATTCATGGCCTGTGTTAAGAAATATTTACTTACATGATGAATGGGAGGTGACAGTTACAGATGACATATACCCCCAGCAATTCATCATGGTATTACCCAGGTGTAGTTCTCACATTTCTAGCATTCATCATGGTATTACCCAGGCCAGGTGTAACTTTCCTCTATTATTTTTAAGTCTGGTCTTGTGTTTTTTAATAATCATGGCTTTGTCGTACTGATTTTTGGTCATATGCAAATATATAACTTCATCTACTTACCTAGGTGACAGTCGACCCACCGACTCCTGACATTAAAGTTGAAGACTCCCTTGAAGACACAGCCACAGATGTTGATGACTTCTCGGAACCCCAAGTCTTTCTCGCTTCTCTCCCTGACTTGAAGACCATGGATTCCGATCAGCCTCTTGCCCAGGAGATTTTGGTGATCATAAACTCTCCGGAGAAGGATGATGATGATGATGATGCAAAGATGAAGACGGAGCCCATTGAGGAAGAGAAGAAGGAGGAAGACATCCCTATTCCAGTTACATCTTCTGAGGGTCAACCTGTAAAAGGGAAGAAACCTAAAGACTTGGAAATCCCATTCTCTTCAGTCATAGGACATGATAAGATGAACGTTACGGTTAACTCTTTACTGGCTCCTGGAAGTGCATCTTCAGTCATAACTACTCATTCACTGGTAAGGTTTTGTAATGTTTATCTCATTGTAAATATCTCATTATTTTTTCACTAGAGGGTAGGAGGGTTGGCAATGATTATCTGTCTCTGGAGGATAGAGAGCATGCTAGTAGGTTAATTGGCAGATGACTAAATTGTCTCTAGTTTATGTGTAATTCCACCTATGTATCAATATCCTATAGAATATAAGCCTGCAGACAGGGCCCCCTACCCCACCCATTCTGTCTGATGCAAACTGTAAATTGCTAAGTAATATGATGGCACTATATAAAAACCTGGTATGTCTGAGTTTTGTGTGATGGCACTATATAAAAACCTGGTATGTCTGGTATATTTATGTCTGAGTTTTGTTTCTGTTTCCAGACACCTCTACTGCTCACACCAAGTTCACTCCCGCCTTCTATTCATTTCTGGAGCACTCTCAGTCCTATTGCCCCCCGAAGTCCGGCAAAGTTGTCCTTCCAAGTAGGTTTCTCTGTTAATCTCTTCTGATATATGTGAAATGTATTTGTCAAAACTAAAGGAAATGATTTAAAAAGGGCTGTAAATATAAACATAAATAAATGTATGATACAAATTGGTACCTGAGGTTCAGAACTACTGGCCTAGACATCCCCAACATGCATCTCATAAATTTGTATTGCTCTCTTTGATTCCAGTTCCCATCGAACGGAAGCAACCAGATTCACGTTCCTACCCTCAGTGTGGACGGACTCTCTACCCCCGTGGTACTATCACCCGGACCTCAGAAGCCATAAGGAATCCATAACGTTACATCAGGATGCCATAGATTCTTTTAATTCCCTGAATGATTTTTGAAGGGTCTAAGATATCTTTTGGTCTTCTTCATCTGTTGACATAGACATCGTTTTTTTGTTTTGTAAACAAGCCACGTGGCCTACATTTTACGTGGAAATAGTTGCCAATTATTTTTTTTTTTTTAGCCGGAAGACCCAACTATCAGATCTAGTCCAGGTCATAATATTGGAGCTGGACCTCATTTCAACATGTCAGTAGAGGTTCATTATGGATGGAGCTTTACTGGAATAATCTTCATAACACGAATGGAGTATGTGGATTTGTTGGTGATATGGTTATATTGCGTCCTGGTCAAGGAAATGTCCAATCAATACTTCATTTCTTCATCTTTAACAGAAGATATCATATCTGCTGCCAAATTCACCTAAAACACTGGAAGTTTTTGTATTTGGGTGATAGTAAAAAAAAAAACATACTTATTGTAGTGAGTTTGCCAATCTCCAGGAGCCTCCATTTTCCTTTTTCTCTGAAGTATTATATTATCTTTCACTGGAACGAGAACAAGGATAATTATTATTCATATTTTTGATACATAGGAACTTCAAGAAAAAAAGGACTGGTAATGATATATTAATTTGGTTACGTTCGCTAAAATGGGGGACGCATTTGATGGTCAATGTTGATGCTATTTTTTATCAGATGCTAAAACCCCTAGAAACCAAATACAAAGACAAACTAAAAAGGGAAAGGGTGGAAAATGTTAGAGCTGTTTGTAGAATTTGAGAAATTGATCCTGGTTATGAGGGTTTGACATGGTTGTGAAAAACAAAATGGCTGACAGGATTAAAGATGGCTCCCTCTTGACTGAAACAGACCTCTACATATATGAGGAAGGATGGTTTTTACAGGTTATTTAGGGAAGAAGCGGTCACACATTTAGCATATGGTAATACGTGGGAATGTTTATATAGCACTTTTCTGGGATTATCTGCTGGTGTTTTCTTATACATCGTTTAGGAGACGTTGGAAACACCACAGATGTCTCATTTTATAGAGTGTGAACCTCTATTATATTGTTACAGAGATTCTGGAACATAGTCTCTCACACATTTAACAAGCTGTCATTTCACCTCCACATTGTGGAGTATAAAGTTCAGCCACTTACAACATAAAAATAGGCTTAGACTTGGTGTTGCTACCCTTTTCCTTGTTTTCCTTTAACATTTAATTATCTCTGAATCTGATTTTGATGCCTTCTTTTGGAAAATTAAGTGGATGAGAGGTGCATCTAAAATTAAATGTTCCTGTTCTAGAACAGCGATGCAGAATAGAAAGTGCAAAACTAAAAACAAAAAGGGATTTAACATTAGTTTTGTATCTCCAGAATGTCAGCTGGGTTCTGTGTTCTGGTTTTGGGGGCCCACACTAATTGCATGCTGATAATTGGGTTTCCCTCAAAAACTGTATAGAAAGGGACATTTTTATGTACATTATAATCTACATCAAATTGAAACAAGCACATTATAAGTTTTCTGGTTGGGTAGAATGTAGTTTTTTCTGTGTATAGGTCTCTCTTTCGTTCTCCCTATATATAATTGTCCCATTCATCATCCATTCTTTCATTCATCATAATACACTACACCAGAATCATCATTCATCATCCAACTTTACACCATTCCTCTTCACATTTTCTCATTCATCATCATTCATAAAGTGAATGAATGTTAATGTGGAAGAACTATGATGATTGAGAATTCAATGAGAATGATTATCAATGAAAAAATGGGAAAGGAAAGGTGATGAACGAATGATAGAATGTACCGTGATTAGGAGGATGAGGAATGAGAATAGGATGGGAAATATAGAGGAATGAGGAGTAAACACGTCCAAAGATTGTTCATAAAAGGACAAAACATGAGGTTATATGAAAAGGAGAAAATGTGATACTAAGGACAATGAATGAGAGAATGTGAAAGGATGAATGAGCGAATGGAATCAGTTGGGAATTGAATGAGATAATGTGAAGCAATCTTTAATTGGAAATATGAGGAATGAATGTATAATGAAGTATGAGGAATGAGAGGGTTCAAACAGTTGAATTATTTTCTCTATTATTCATTATTATTCCCAAAATCAATATCTCCAGTGCATTGAAGCCAGGGATTGCCCCTCCAGTACACCTCACCCATTTGTCTCTGTTCCATTTATTGTTCCTCCAGGCTGGCCAACCCTTAAAATGATTGTCAATTGATGTAAGCACATTGCCAACATTTCACAGGCACATTATTTCTGTAATATAAGCTTGCAGCAATACAACATCTTTGGAACATGGGGTTGGGGGGTTACAAATAATACAACAATCCATTTAACAATCCCAATGGTCCATTCTGTAGGCCACTTAGAATCAATACAAGTATCCAGATACCAGATTCCATTCTCTACAGTGTTCCAAATAGGGATTTCTAAATTATGATTGGTTGCTATGGGCAACAGCTCCATTCTTCCTTTTTAGAAGCTTTAACAAACATAGCCCTTGGTTTTGGCAACCATGTGTCCCTCCTATTCAGATATTCTCATCTATACCTTTGCAAATAACTATGGTTGCATTCTGTTTTCTATATTTTCACTGTATATAATCTGTTTGTTGTTTTGTTTCCCCCTTACTTTCTTATTAGCCAATTGTGGAACAGTCTGTATCTCACATTCCCTCCTGGTGGTCAGGGACCACCTATTCCAAAGAACTCCTCAGGAATGTTCCACATATGCCAGACGGAGGGGGGGCCTGGCAACACCTTCTGAACACAGACATTTCAGGGTAACTTATTTTTATTTCCAGGGGTGTGTGATGCTGAGGCCCTCCCTCCCTTTTCCTAAGGCCTTTCTCTTTAAACCACAGGGAGCGTCTTGTCCCTGCAAGGGCTTCTGGGAAAACCACATTTTCCTGCGCAGCCTGACCACATGCGCTTAGCTGTTGCCAGGTCATGGGCTGTTTCTCCAGCAGATCACCCGGACGGAGTATTTCATATAAAACTTTATCTTTGCTGCTGAAATGGCCAAGCACAACGTGTTTCCGCCATTGTGCATTGCGCCGATTTCCTTGTCTGCGAGGTCACGTGCCGTCAGTCCTTGACGTCAAAGAAAACAATTATTTTGGTAGAGGGTGTTTTTTGGGCTTAATTTGGGGGCACTGCAGTTTGCAATCACAAATGTCTAATATACGCGAAATGTGTTAGTGGCTCAGTCCTCCAAACAACAGAACGGGTGCAGTAAAAAAGGTGTTTTTTTTTTATGTTATTTGATTAATATTTGATTAACATATATGTTCATGTAACTCCAAGGGAGCTTTTCAATTCAGCATGTAGAGACATAACGTGCTTGTTACTGCTGGGGAGCATAAAAAACATAAGGCCTCTGCTGCCTTAATAAAACCCAAAATGTCTGAGGGTTTTTTGGATTTGGTCATATTCAAAATTGCTGTGTGTTTTGGGTTTTTATTGATTTTTGCTCAGTTGGGACATGCGTTATTGGTAAATCCAATTTCAAAAGGTCAACCTAGAAAAATATCAAAAGTCAACTGAAGTTATTTTGGGACAGATGAACCCTCCCACATAAATAGTTAATTTTTTGACTAGTTGGTGTTGTATCTTCATCATTTAGGTAAACCATATTTGCCAAGATTGAATTTCACCCTTTGAAACATCTAAAGGAGGAGGACCAGCTGAAGGATATGGTGGAACGTGGCATCCACAAGTACATTGTTGAGTGGTCAGGAGGGTTAATACGATAATAAGGCGTTTCGCTTTGATTCACATCAGTGAGCCTCCCTGGTGTAGATGGGTGGATAACCCACAACCCCAGGTATCTGAGTGTGTTGTGCTGAAATGTGACAGCCTCACTTTCCCAGACAGTCTGGGAGGGCTAGCAAGTATGATGTACTTGAAACGCGTCAACTGAACTCTTACCTCACTGCTTTATTCCATGTCCTGGTTGTCTTGTAGTGCTGGCCAGCTGGTTCAAAGCCATATTAACTTGTAGTGTAAGTATTGTGTAGGTGCCTAGTTACACGGTTTGTCCTGCTGTTCAATAATTGACTTAGCACAGCTTTACCAGAGTTAACCTTTGCCATTTTTAAAGCTGTTCGTATAGGAGAAGCCGCGTCTTAGCACTCAATAATTTAGATGCTAGTGCCATGCAATGGCCAGGTAATGGCAGTCTATTGGGGAAATGTGAACAGTTTGGGGTTAAATGAGTGCAATATAGCCAATATATTGTTTTTTTCCGTGACAGACCCATATTTACAAGAACCAACGTTTCCAATTACAAAACATGGAGATGGATACAGGCTGTATTAGTGATGTCACAAGTTTCTAGCATTTTGATTGGCTGCTTTTAGATCATTTTTTGAAGAAATGGCCCCTGGGAGTTAGTTTGTTTTGTTTCGTGCCAGTTGATTAACAGGTCACTTTTTGCTAAAACGTGCACATTGACTGGAATGGTATGCTATACCACCCCTATTTAAAAATATATTTAATAGAAGATATTTCTCAGGGTATTTTCCCTGTAAGATAATGATAAAAAAGAGTGTCACCGCACTCAGGGTCTGATCCAGAAGATGTGATCCAGATGATTAATCTTTTAAGAGCAGTGTAGACATGAACGTAGTATGGCGCTCGATCAATACACAAGTGTGATCAGTGGCGTCAGCTCAGATTAAAGCCGCACAATGGAGCTACTTTCTCTTAACCAGTTATCCAGAATCATGTACATGTGGTGTGGTGATGTTGTAGAGACTCATCAGTGCTGGACTTAAGCGACCCCACTAGCTCCCCTTCTGAGTGCAGACAGTCGTTTAATTGTGAATATTTCTGTTCTGGTCATTTGAGGCATGGACTAGGATTTTGAGTATGTCTCACTCTGGATCAGATCCTCAGTCTGTGTCACTAGGGCTATTTTCATATCTGCATCTTAGCAGGCTCTATTAATTGCCCTCTCTTACCATTCTCATGTTTTAGTGGGCATTGGAAGGCTTTGTATTTTGGACGTTTTATGGCTGTACCTAGAGTTTAAAAGACTTACGACAATGCTATTGAATGACGATCTTGCGTACTAGAGAAGGGGGGTTTATTTTTATAGATATATTATATAAGACGCGTTAGAGTAGAATTTATTGCAAGTTAAATAAACATTTTGTAAATGATCTGAAATGCTGCTGTTCCCATTTCCGTGCAATGTTACATGATAATTTACGATTGACCCCAGAAATGCAATTTATTCACCGCTTTCCGTCAGCAGGGTGCAAGAGCAAACAGAAGGAGTTTAACATCTTGCAGTAAGTCTTAGGGTATGGTTTACCCCAACAGAGCACTATGGGTATAAGGGGAGTGGTCCGCACATTGAGGTATCGTATATGTCCTCTTTAGGGCCACCAAGAGGAATTCTTGCCCCTGGTATGCCAAAATTGGGTCTCCAGCCTGTCTCTCCCCTTGTGTGTCTCCAGCCTGTCCAGCCCCCAAACTTTCCCTTTAATAATATTAAACACACTTTACACTGGAGGAATCTGCAAGTCCAGACTGACACTGGCTATGCTGCGATTGGTTATACAGGCATTCTGCTATTACTGTAAGATAATAGGGTGCCTGTACAGTCCATTAGAACACAGTCAGTGTAAGCTAGAACTAGGGAAAAAGGAAATCAGCACCAGTACGGGTCCCCTTGCAGACCTGGGCCCGGGTACTTCTTGGCAACCCTGCTCCTCATATTCTGATCCGATCAGTGTACCACTGATTTACATTGTGAACAGTTGCATATGGGGTCACGAAGGTCAAAACTTTACACTATTCCATGTGGGTCAATTTATTTAACCTCAGCGATGCTGAAAGACCCACAAACCACAACACGACAGGATTTTCAGAGACGCTCGGATATTTAGCCGTCATGGAAATTTCCAGTCTTGTTTATTTTTATCTGCTTGTCCGGCGATTTAAAGGGCAAATGTCCGGTGGCTGTTTTTAGTTCTCTTCTGTGTGCCAAATAAAATGAGGATATTTAGGTTGTTTTGCGTAGATCAGGGGGGGTTAGACCTCTCCTGGGGGATTTCGTTTTCAGATCTTGTTCAGGTGACATAAAAGTCTTATGCAATATTTTCGTGCAGTGATGTAGAATGTATTACTGAGTAGCTGAACTCTTACACTTTCTCCGCTGACTTGTTAATGTTTGTAATGAAATGCTTTAAAAGGGAAAAAAAATCCTCGCTTCTGCTTAAAATGTATTATTCTCAAACAGAGATTTTTACTATTTATTTCCAGTTCACTGAACTGAAATGAAAGGCTACAATATTTATTAATCAGGAGAGATTACTTCTGCGGGTACATGGACATAAGACAAACTACACACCGCATGTCCCCTCTGTCACAATATACACATGCAGTTCATCCCCTCTATCACTACACACCTGTCCCTACACGCGCACACACACACAGTGTTACGAAACACACACACAGCTTGTCCCCTCCTGTCACTACATACACACAAAGCCTGTCCCCTCCTGTCACTGTATACACATACAGTCTGTCCCCTCTGTCACTATGCACTTCTATTCCCTCTTATCACTGTACAGAAAACACAAAATGTCCCCTCCTGTCACTACACACATACACACACCCACACCTGTCCCTTCCAGTCAATACGTATGCACACAGCATGTCCCCGCCTGTCACTACATACACATACACCTGCCCCCTTTAATCACTACATACACACACCTGCCCCCTCCTGTCACTACACACACTTAAATATTGATAATCTTGATATGTCTTTCAGTATGATATATGTGGTAGAATGGAGGGTTAGGATGTCACTATGCACAATGACCACGCGGTGGCATACCACCCTGTACCCCTTTGCCAGATTTCTATCTCCCGCAAGGTTTTCTCTCTCTCTCTCTCTCTGCTGGTGATATATTGATTCTGGAGACGCTGTGTGCCTCTGTGCTGCTGTCACTCTGTCTCTTCTGGTCTTGTTCATTTTACAGTTTTATGAAGGCCTTTAAGGACACTGTAAATCATTATATATTGTTATATCTGTAAATATATTTTTTAAAAATACCTGTGGTCTGTGTCTCTATGTCCATCAATTCCTACACACAGAGGTTATGTAAACAGTAGGTGATGCTCTCATTTTCCTAGATGCGCAGATAAAAGTTATCTCCACCTCCATGATATAACCAGGTATAGCAGGGAGAGGAAGATATGATAGAAGAGATATAACCAGGTACAGGAGGGAGAGGAAGATATGATAGAAGAGATATAACCAGATACAGGAGGGAGAGGGGGATATGATAGAAGAGATATAACCAGGTATAGCAGGGAGAGGAAGATATGATAGAAGAGATATAACCAGGTACAGGAGGGAGAGG
>JABWIB010003206.1:25039-46377 GCA_016617825.1 Platyplectrum ornatum | reverse complement strand
TATATATATATATATATATATATATATATATATATATATATATATTTACATAAAAGCACATAAAGGGTGATGGAGTCATTCCATGCCAAAACATCAGTCTCCAACCCATTGTCGCAGATTTCCATGAAACTTTGTAGGATGGTAGATGGCATACAGTAACTTTCATTTGTAAAATGGTAGTCCTTAGTGATACACAGTGCTCATACAAGAGGGTTACAAATATGACAAAAAATAGATTTTTATTGCTTGCCAGGTCAACTAAAAAAATCATAGCTTTGCTTCTGATTGTTGTTGAGCTTTCATGTTGGTCTTGTTTTGAAGCCAAGGGTCCATAGTTTTTATTAAAGACTTTCATATTTTAATACAGACTTTTACTTTTTCAGGCCACATGATTTGACCTTTGACCTTGAATATCTAAAAATTGTATATTTAATTTCTTTGTAAAATATGTTATGCATCTATATACAATCTCTGGTATAAGCTTCAGTTTAAGGTAAATTTGTGAACAGGAGTGTCTAGTAAAGTGAATGATAAATTCATTTACCACCTATATATACATACAAAAGTTTTTTAGAATATTATCTAACAAATTGCACTCTCATGGGCAAAACCATGATGAATTGCAGGGGGTGTAAATGAATGTTATTAATTCATGCAGGGAAAATACTTTTTGCATTTTTGCACACAGATACTGACCAGCGTTACTGTTACACTTGTGCTAGGAAACATCATCTCTCACCTGTAATACTGAATGCAATTAATGACATTTACTGCAATTCAACATGGGTTTGCTCATGAGAGTGTAAAGTCATGAGATTGTAAATCTGAATCCGGCCCCAATAGTGCCCACCATACACAATGGCTGAGAAATATTCCCGAGGGAGAGTAAAGGCGCCTAAAACAAGACTGCTCAAAGCCCAAATGTGCTTGAAGTTAAATGAATTAAAAATAACAGTTTCTTGATAAAGGTTGGCAGAAGTCAAAACAGCCATAATCAAACACTGGAATCTCCTACAAAAGGACACCGTTCTGTCTACAGCTTTCATATAAAGACCAACGTTTATGTATAGAAGGGTGGCAAGTATCAAGGACATATTGGTAAAAAGTACCTTAAAACTCATAAAGCCAGATACCTGCATTAAAAATAAGACTTTTTACAAGTGCAGACCCTGCCTAAGAACAGGCATATACTATTAATTAATAGGGTATTAGGACGCAGGGCCTCTAAACAAAAATATTCGGACATCTTTGCATTTTATATTTGAAATTTCAATGCGTAAAATTCAATTATGTTACTCATTGAATTCAACATCTACACAGTAGCGATATGACAAGAAATACAAATATACAAATGCTGTAATATTATATCAAGTTGTCCCTGTTATTTATGTAACGGCATATTTATGTGAACTTGTTTTATCAGTAATCAACATAACAACACTATTTTTAAGATTTAGAATAATATACCCAAGACAGCACCACTGAAATACAAATTTTTAAATGAAATAAAAAAACTAAATAAAAACTGGACACTTACTAGAACGAAAATCGCTCTAGTTTATGGAGCCAATAATGAACAGTTTTTGAGGGGAAGTTTGTCCTGTTTATCAGCCCCAATCAAACTAGAATGATAATCGTTCTAGTAAGTTCCCAGTTTAGCTAGCTGCTGATAGCTTACATTACTTAACCCTATTTTAGGCCATGGTGTCAGCATTAAGCCATTTACAATATACAATGTTGGTTTACATTTTTTTATTTGAAAAATTTTATTCATGGCTTCATTCTTAGTGGGTATGCAATTGAAGAATTTGTGCAAAGCACCAATCCCTGCTGGATCAAGCATTTCATAAGAGTAAAGCTGGCTATACACTATAAGATAAATTGTTCCAATCTAAAGATTTTTTAAGAGTGGGGAAAACCATGTTGAATTGCAGGGGAGGCAAATTGGATTAGTTGCAATCAGTATTACAGGTGAGAGATGATGTTTCCAGCNACACTGACATTCATTTTACCTCCCCTGCAATTCAACATGGTTTTACCCACTCTTGAAAAATCTTATGATTGGAACAATTTATCTTATAGTGTATGGCCAGCTTTAGAAGACACAAACTTAAAACTTTTTAAGTGAGCATGTTGTAGACAAATTCAATGTACTATATACATATTTCTCCCTCCCATGTATCGGAAGCCTTTCCCATATTGTACCGCAATGATATCAGAAACGGTCAAAGGACTCTAGACAAGAGGAAGGCAACATGCGACTCTCCAGGTGTACTCAAGCTGCAAGTCCCAGCATGCTTTAACAGGTATCCACTATGGCTATGCATATAAGCATGCTGGGTCTCATAGTTCTACATAGAGGGGTAGTATATTTGGGTAAAGCAAAACTCTAGTGCAGGGTTAGCAATACTCTAGTGCCTGCCCCTGCTCTGCACTCTAGACCCTTCCTAGGAATGTGATGCTTCAGCATGTTTTATTTACAAAAACTATCCATTTTACAGTCTTGTCGTATGTCTCACAACAAAAGAGCTTCCACACTATTTAAATTATGTCACCCATTACATTTTTAGTAAACAAAATTAGTATACAATGAAACCCACATGTTGCTATTGGCAGACATTTTAAGCCTGCAACGCAAAATAAATAGATTTTTATCCTGCTTAGAAAAGGCCTTATTAAGAGGTAAACATCAACTGAAAGACTAACACCATAAAACATTAGAATAATTACTGGATAAAATCTTTCCATTGTTTAAATAAAATATAGCAGGAGATCATCTATGTGTAAATTAATTATATGAGTAGGGTTCATAAGGGCAGATATAGCATGTGGTATTATAGCTGCGTGCATTTGGCAAAGTACTCCTGGCACATATATTCTGGCACATATGGTTCTCCAGTAACTGCATTGTTTTGTATTATACACAACTTAATTGTTTATACAGACTGGAATGTAAGACAAATGCTACTGCAGCACTGGATCAGTATGTAAGTACAGCAGGATGTATATGGACACATAACTGACAAGCACAATTCAGATACATTCTTCTCCTCCACTACTAAACACGAGTGCAGTGTGATTCAATGTTATGCTTTATGGAAATGCTGCTTTTATGTTTCACCTTTTATGCTAACACAATTATCCAATATAGGCTCAAAGTATCAACAGTCACAGCTTCATATGGTGTGTACTTATATATAAACTGTTCATACTTAAATCTGTTTTTGGATCTGGGTAGGTTTATTAGCAAATACATGTCTGTGCCTTGATTACACTTGACCACCCTTTCGTTCTCTTAAATACCCCTCCAAACCCAATTTCTTATGGATGGGACTTATTACATGGTCATTAGCTCTGGACATGTACAGTGCAAGAGAATGCTAGAAAATCTGAAAAATGTATCTATTTACAGGATATAAAGCACAATATACATATTTTATTCATATCACGTTTCTTAATAAGAAAATAACATGATTGACTATCACTAAGATTAAGATCCAATGAAGTGTATGAAAACAAGAATAGAGTCTCTTCCCCTTTTTTTGAACAACCTTTATTAAAAACTCAGAAGTGTGATACAAATAAATTTGCACTTTGTAAAAAACAAAGGTATGAAATGAATTGACCTGTTTCAACATTGATATTTTAAAACATGGAAATTGTACAATAAACTGTATGTAAGAACAATATTGTAAACAGTTAAGTTATAAAGGCTTTTGCCTGATGATGAAAACACTTCAATTTTTTTGTAAAAAAAAGGTATATAAAAGATGATAAAACATAAATTACATTTAAACAACTATACATGATTTCATTTGCAAGAAGCAACAATTAAAACTTTAACCAGTATATTGCTGCTTCACTTCAATTTCAATGTAAACCTTTATTTTTCGCTTAAGGGAGAGCAAAATACATTGCAACAGTCTACTATTTTCATATCCCAAACATCTTAATAGCTGATTCAGTTTAGGCAGTATTTATATTATGTCTAGTTTAAAAAATCAAACTAAACAAAACATCAGTCTATGCAAAGTACAAAAAAATATTATAATTTTTTGAAAGTTAGTGCATGAAACACCGTTTTACCTATTTGGCTTCCTCCATATATCCAAATGTGCACATATGAGATCATCTGTACGTTGTGTTAATAAACCTAATCAAACTTATTCTCTCCACTCTCAAAAGCCAAATCATGTGACACATACTGCATACATTTCACGTGTCTGTAGGAAATCAGCCACCCGCTGTGGCTCACCTTTACAAGAAGAAAAAAATAGTTTTACGTGGCAAGTCCAACACATTGTCCATTCAACTTTGATCCCTCAGTATTGACTACGTATTGAATACGTATCCTAAATTTACAATCACAGTCTGGGTTACACATGTTGTGCTCTGGTACTAAGCTGTATGTTGCACAGCAACAGTACATTGCAGTTAATGTTCAAAACCATGTCTGTTACAATTGTCATCATCAAGGAAACTACTGTTCATGGCTCTAGATTTAGCTTGGAATATGGCACCTTGTGACTCATTTTATTCAGTTATTTCTACTATTCAAGTCATGGAGAAATCTTCCTTAAAACAGTAGAAGTCTTAAGCCTCTGACTGAATATCTGTTTCTTGTAATGGTGATGTATCATTTTCACCCAGCAATTCCGTCTCTGGTACAGAGCCTTCTTCTTCCACTTGAATACGATTTTGTGACAGATCCTCTGGTGTTAGATGTGCTTCATCACTTCCATCTGCAAGGAGGGCAACTCTGTCGGCCATGGAATTATTTGAGGGAGCAGTCGTTACATATCCGGTGCTGGTTGAGCCGCTCCCGCTATGATGAGAACCAGGCTTTGGAATGATCTGTGGTGGCATTTGCTGGGGAGCCATCTGCATTGGTATTTGGACTGGATAAAAATAAGCCATTTGTTGATAGCCATTGACTGGAATGTAGAGTTGGGGAGTTGGCACCATAGGTCTTATCTGTCCTTTCATTGGTAAAAACTGTGGTTGTGGAAATGGCCGTCCTTTGGGCTTAAGTTCAACATACCTAGCATTGCTGACATTGCTAACAGGGCTTGTGCTAAGGGAACTTGTCTGTGTAGTATTACTTGCTCCAGATGTTTGTGCAGAACTATTGTAATTAGAGATGTTTTCCCATGTTCTTAGCCTTGTGTGAATATCCTTAAATCTAGGTCTTCTAGCAGGAAATTCAGACCAGCACTCAAGCATGAGGGAATATATCCAAGCTGGGCATTCATCTGGACAGAGAAGCAACTGGCGGTTCCTGATCATTTCAATGACATCTTGGTTAGAATATCCACAGTATGGCTGGAGACCGTAGCTGAAGATTTCCCACAATACAACTCCATAGGACCAAATATCAGAATCAATGGTGCACTTGCCATATGCAATGGCTTCTGGGGACATCCATCTTATAGGGAGCAATGAATTTCCTGCTAGTTTATAATAGTCTGCAGAATACACTTCTCTGAAGAGACCAAGATCAGAAATCTTAATAGTTAGTTTATCGAAGACCAAAATATTTCTGGCTGCCAAATCCTTGTGCACCACGTGGTGATTTGAAAGAAACTCCATTCCTGCAGCTACTTGAGTTACAATATGGAGAAAATCAGCTGGCTCCAAAGTAGACTTCACAGTCTTGTCATCATCTGTGCTACCTACATCAGAGTGTGGGGACCTCATGACAAGGAATTCATGGAGATCACTAAGTGGAGAGTAACTAAATATCATACTCATGGGCTGCTCCTTGGTCACAGTACCAAGAAGGCACACAATATTTGGGTGTTGCAGCCTGGATCTCATTGTGGCTTCATGTTTAAATTCTTCTCGAAGAGCCACCTCAACCTTGTCTTTTAGAGTCTTTATTGCTACGGTCTGTGTCTGTTCCCCAGGGGCAGTACCAAAAAGATGTCCCTTATACACTTTTCCAAAGCGATCTTCTCCTAGCTCTTCCATAAACCTCACAGTTGATAGGTTTATCTCTTTAACTTTGACCTAAAACAAAACAAAATGATTCTTTGTAAAAGTTTGCAAAAAATACTGAAATATTTATAGAACTAAGTCATATATGAAATTAGATCCCCACAGTATAATGCTTTCCATACAGTGGAAGCATAAAGGGCTGTATCCAGACTTGTGTACCAAACATACTTAACTCACAAAGATTATTTATTAGGCCTATATCCAGCCTTACATGAAAAATAAGTGGTTTCATGAATATGCCTCTACCTGTTGCTTATGCTGGTTCATAAGTGGCATCTCCATATCCTGACTGGGTGAGGCCATCAGCTGACGTCGCTGAGGGGTGGAGCCTGATGCCTTCTGTTTATTACGGCACATGCATACCAGGAAGAAGAGGCATGCAATAACCAATGGAATAGCAATGCTGGGAACCAATATGTACAGGATCTCCATTTTAGTGTTTTCTCTGCTACCTGTTAACAAAAAATGTACAAAAATATTGTGTTACTATAATTATGTGTCAAAAATGGATCAAGCAATATAAACAGGCTTATGACGAATACTTTACAGGGCATAACGGAGGTTTGAAAAGCAGAAAATGAAATTACTGAAAGAAGAACTATGAAAGAAACAAAACAGAGTTGAAAGTAAAACCAAAAAGAATGCATCTAGGCAAAACCAAAAAGTTGAAGTGGAAGCAGTTTTAAAATATGTATACAAAATAAATTGTGAGGGGTCATTGTTTATCTCAAGTCTAAATATAAAAAAAAGCTGTACACTATTTGTGTAAAATAAGCTAAATTGACCACTATTTAACCTGCATGCCAAAAAATGTGCACCTTTTTCTGCAGTTATTCCTTACTCTGGACCTTTATGTGTGGAAGTTTACAGACTTATGAATAAATCAATTTGAAATATTTGAATGGCATTTGAATTATGTTATATATATTATTACATTTGTATATGGACATGTCTATTTTTTCATGCATCTATACTTATAAGATCATGCTAATACATACGGCAAGCAGGCACTTCACACAGCTCTATGCGCACGTTCTTGTTCAGGGTGAAGCACCAGGGGCCCTCCATCTGGCCTCCCGGGTTACGGCAATATGCATGCCCTCCACCAATTTCTGGATATTCAGCAGATGATAGATGGTGATTGTGAGGAAACTGACTGTTCCATGGCTGGCACTGGTGCCCAGACTTAGTGACGCTGACTGAGCCCCGATACTCTACCCCAGTACCATTGTAACACTGTTGATCTGTGAAAAGAGAATGTAAATATATTTATAGAAATAAAACATGAAAAGTTTGGGCCTATTTCATTATATCTTAATGTCACGTGTCTTAGAAATCAGAATACAATAATCAGTCACAAATCTTTTTCAGGAATTAATAACACTATTAATTAAGAAAATATTTTATATGATTATGACTTAAAAAGTGACAGCAGATGCTATGAACCTTTAATAAAAACCCTCTTATCTTCTAATTAATAATAAGCTCATTCCATATAAACAACCAGACGACTAGAAAAAGCCTCTGATGGGGCCTCTGTGGACAGAAATAGGCAATGTTTTGAAAAGTACCAAGTTTCAATCTGCATTTAGCAGTGCACATCTGGTGTGAGTGTCACTGCGTTCATACACATTACACCAGAGGGCTAACCACAGAACAGAAAGACAATGTTACACATCAGCCAGAGCGCTCTTTGAAGAATATTTACAAACAACATACAGATATGTGTCTCTAGCTGTAATACGATCTCACAGTAATCAGATAAATATTCCTAGGTGGGCCTCGCTGACAGACACCAGAGCATGCTGGGAGAGGTTACATGGATGCAGACTCTCATTACACCTATGACCTTGCACCCATGCATAGCACAAGCACACCAGGCACATGGGAAGCAGGATGCAGATCTTTACTGGTCTTTAGATGGGGTCTTTCTAATCAAAGAAAGATGTGTAACAGCCACACACACAGGCCTGCACACTACTAAGAAAAACAACTTACATCTGTTCATTCTCTCCATTGGGATTCCTATTCTCATGCAGTTGGCGGCATCAGGGCTCTCAGGCAGAGGCAGCTCCTCACAGTTGGGAAGATGAAGCTGCATCAGTATGAGGGGATTGGAACGAGCTATGTTGTATTCCTCATGACACAGGTCGTTTTCGAGCACCTCACACTCATCTCTGCACAGTTCTCTTGGCTTTGCAGTGCGGGAACGCTCATCGCACAGGGGGAAGACAAAATGGCAGAAAGATGGGATGGCAAACTGGGAGCACTGGTCAGAGAGATGGGTGGATGTGCCGATCATAGTGAATGCAGCTGAAAGTAGAATACAAAATGACTTTAGGGTACATTACAAGTGACATTTCCTGTTTATTTGTATGAGGAGAGAAACATGGCTGAATCTCATCTCATGATCTCATTTAAAATCTTCCATGTATTAAAAGGTTCATTCCCAATTAATAATCATTAACATAGTGTAATGTACTTTTACAGATTCCTTCCTTCCCGCTATTTTACAGAGGTATTGGTGCATCACCAAACTGCAATGACTTCATATGTCAATATCTAGAAAGCACTGTCTTTTCTGCACATTACTGTTTAACTTATATATATTATAGTCATTTTATTGTTAATTACCAAAATTAATTACAGGCACTTTTAATGTAGCATGCAAAAGAATTGCACATAAATGTAACACATGTTCCAGAACAATAGAACTTTCATAGCTGTAAACTGACATGCAACGTATGGGAGACATCTGGATGGTTTTGACATTAGAGGGCGCCAAACATTAGTGTTACAGAAAGTCTTTACAAAGAGATGTAGTCATTGCTTACATAAAGGAAACAAACAGCTTGTGATTTCATATTAAACAAAGTGTAAGTAGTTTTGTAGTGTGTGCAAAACCACAGAATGTGTCCCATGGAAGATACATTCCTCTGTGGATATGGGCTTAATATCTTCTTATTCAGTCATAACCCTTTAAGGAGCCGATTCAATCCTGTGCGAATATGGGAAAAAGTGTGATGTGTGCTTTTTCCCATCTCGTACAGTGTTCATTTTAATATACTTACGCTGTTTGGGGGAAGGGGGAAAATAAAGGCCTTAAGGATTGAATAATACATTTAAAACTTGTGTTTAACAACGAGATTATATGTTTTACACTTAGCTGATATAGTATATATGGTATAAAAGAAACGAAATGGACTTTTTTATGTTTCGTTTTAAGTGGTCAGAACGTGACCGTTGGACTGCCTCTATTTAGAACAAGGTTTTCGTCAATGAAGTGTTTATATAAAGTATGACAACAAAAATAGCTAGTGTGGTGATTTGTAATTCCTACCTGTAATTCGGTTTTCAATTTCCCCTTGCATCTGGAAGGAATCCACGTAAATGCTTCTGTTTCCAATAAATCTGGCGCAAGCAATGCCCCTGTAGGGCTGACAAAACCCATCTTCCTGATAGTCATCCCTGGAGGGAGAGGGGAAACATAAATAACAGCATTCCTACAGGCTGCAGATGTCTATTTGTCAGACAGCACTAGTAATAGAAAAGATATGTACATGTGTATAGGTGAATGTATACACAAGAATTACAATTGCAGTGACTTCCCAGGTGGTATCTTTAAATAAATAATATAACCGACCCTGTGGCAGGGACAGGAAAATGTCTCCTCACAGTGAAACTTAAATACACATGATTTTTTAAATGTTTCAGCTAATGTCTGATTATCTAGAACAAAGATCACTAGGACATTGGTTATTATTTTGCACACATAATTTGCTTCTATTAATGTTATAATATTCTAACTTTGTTAAAAATCTAACTTTGATTAAAAATCAAACTCAGTAGTAGAAAGATCTGAGGCATATACTCCAAATGGCCAGCTTTTAGAACGTCATAATTTGCCAGCTGTTCACTGGGAAGAAGCTAATTGTATCATACTCCATTAATCATACACATTTGTTACATATACATATAATAATAGTAAACAAATACTGCCAGGTACATAGTATTTACAGTATTGATCCCTATAGCTCATTACACATTATGTGATAATTGTACCTAGTCGATTATTAATTGACTTGGCTTATTCTGGTAGAGTAAATGCTTCTGCTAGATAACCGTATTGTTCAGAAATCCTGCACATCTGAATTCTGTTGGGCCATTCCTATTAGGATATATGCAGGGTATTGGGGTGCAGCTGCAAAAATGGCTATTATGTGACCTACACATACTGCAGTGTAATATCAGTTGCCAACGAGATTGCATAGTGTGTGGTTAGCACATATAAAGCGTTACCAAAGAATGGGATCCCTATACAGATGCAGAGCTGCATTCCAGCCAATGACAAAGGGAAATGCATAGTATTAAAATGATCTTTATACTAGAAAGATCATCCCGTATCCATTGTGACATTTAAGGCAGAGCTGCCAATACTGGGTAAAGGGTTACTGAAACAGTTTTCTGAGAAATACTTAACTTTTCAACAACAGCTTTGCAATACTTTTATTTCACAATTAGTGATGCACTTAATGCTGATTTCATTCGGGATTCAACTAAATCCACAAAGGTTTAGCAGGATTTTCTTACAGTTTGGTGAGACAGATGTTTTTCTTCTGAACTTGTTGTGCAAGAAACAGTAATATTGCTTACATAAGCTAAATTGCAACATTCAGATGTTATCGTGTTATGCTTGTTACTTGAATTGGAGTAAGGATTTAGTTATGCATTTGGTTTCAGACATAAAAGGAATACATTTTTGTGTCATTTCTGAAGCTATAATTTATCCCTTTTTAAAATAACTGTTGTGGGGTTTCTTTTTGAATGCCTATGTTCATCTAATAGATAAATAGTTAAAGTACAATGTTTCTAATAGACTTACAGAGCCTTAAATGTGCTGGGGCTGTGATTACGCCATTTATTGCACAGCTGCAGAGATGTTGAACACAATGTACATCCTGGGGCCATGCAAACATTCATTGAGTCAAGGAATGCTAAATGGCTGAAGGGCATTCCATACACACTAATCACAGGTTGTTAACATGCTCCAAATTCTACTTCCCCGTTAGACACTCTTTTGACAAAACTGATAGTTAATTAGCTGTGGATGCATTAATTGCATAACATAAGACTCCTTTTCAGGCTCTGACCTCGGCAGAGAGGGGTTATATAGGACATGTAAATGTAATTAGTATCATAAAACTATTTGCATGCATCAAATAACTGCACAATTATTTATATGAAGAAACGAGTGATGGCTCCTGAATATGCAAGGGGTTAATGGTAACAGCAAATCCCATGATACATCTTTCCGACAGCTCAACCAGCAATGTACGAATTAAGGAGTCATTGCATAACACACAAATCTTTTTTCTACAAAATCTATTTTTGTGCCATCCAAGATCTGGAAAATCCAGCGCACAAAAATGTGTTCTCCACTGTAAAACATAGTACAAATGGAGCAGACACACTTTACTAGGGAATTAACTGTGCTAAAAGTGTGGTTATTTGTGAAATATAAATACTTTCAGCTGTTCGTAAAGGATATTGGAAATGAGGGTTACAGTTTGACTTGATTTGTGATTCATAGCCCCACAGCAACGCTTAAAAGTTAACAATGACTAGTAAATAAACCTCAAGTGCAGAAAAAAATCCACTTTTCCATTTACTGGAATGTAAAATCGAATCTTGGCTGCCTTCTAGACACGCTTTCAGAAACAAGAGTTGTGATTGGATGACCTTGCCGTCTATCAAATCAGGTGCATGAACAAATATCCTTCAACGCCACTATACAGCTGCTCTGATGCTAACAGTGCCCCCGAGAGTTATCCTCACCTTTCTATAGCCTGATCGCATGGCTGTGACTGTGTCACTCGCACAATAATAACTATGTCGCATGTGATAGCTTGTTAAGTGTACAGTAGTTACAGCAAAACAAATGTATTGTTTAATGGTTATGCTAATAACATTTTGTACATATTATAGCTTTCCAAAACAAAGATATACAATGTAATGCTTGTTAACAGAGAAATGCCATTAGGTTCTGCAGTATTATTAGCATATAATAAGGTACTGTACATAGTAAAGACTTTATGGAAAGTCACGTTATTAGCACTTGTGCTTTTAAATGGCAAGGGTTCAACTGCTTAAAAATGATACCAGTAAATTGAATTTGATGGGAATATTTTGAGTACAAGTCAAAATGATTGTGTAAACCTCCAGCACCTCCTCCTACCATTCAGCTTCCTTGACTATATGGATATGCAGCTATAACTATGATGTACAAGCTGAGAGTTTTAACGATTCACACTGCAAAATACATAGCCTTTGTCACCCCAAAGAACCACGTTCCAATACTACGAAATGAAAGGCACACCTTATTAATAAAGACTGAGAAACCAGCATAAGCATGTCAATTTAAAGAAAAGATCCCAAATGTTCAAAAAGGATGTCAGATTATATCACCTTGTACACACTGAAGAGCAACAGAAAAAGGCTAATACATTACAGTTTGTGTGCAATCTGTTATGTCTGAGGGATATATGATTTAAACAACAAATGCAGTACAATAAATGGGCGCTACATACATGGCAGTTGGAAAATCCATTCAATGGTTGCCATCATCTTTAATTTTTAAAGCAACTTAACGATTTGGGTAAAAAACAGGCTGTAAAAACAACCTGTCATAAGATCTTGGTCGTATTGATTTTTTCCCTTATGGCCATGTAGCAGTTATTGTCTGTAGGCCATAATCCTGGGATGTTAAAACCATTTTGCTATGGTATGCAAAAGGTCAGAACTACAAGGTCGTCTTGCATGATGTTGTACTGAGCTGGTAATTGGAAACAGTTGTTTGGCCCCCTGTAAGTACTAGGAGAGAAATGTAAATAATACGGTTGCGCTTTAATAGTTAATATTTGTTATAAGTATTGAATGACAAGTGGTACATGTTCATGTTTAAAGTATTATGTACCCTTCTTTAGATTTTATGTTTCCACTTCAGCTTTATAGTATGTTTGGTAAACATGTTTTTGTCACCATATTTTCATTTGAACTAAAATAATTCATGTAAAATGAATCTCAGTACCATGCTGCATGTCATACTGTGAATCATCCAACCCTAGTATGGATTTTCATATTTAAAATAGAAGGTAGGGTAGGGTTCTCTGTGCGGATTCCCATAGGTATGGGAGGAGTGGTCTCACCCGATATGTAGGAGAATCTGTATGCTGCAGAAACCTAGAACCAAATGCTGGAATTGTTTAAGTCTGGATCCAGTTGATAGTGGTTTAGACACACTATGGCATAACTGCGGGATTGGAAAACCAGATTTAATTTTACATACTGGAGAATTTGAACAAGAATCTGATTGGTTTCTATGGTCAAAATCCCCACTTGCCGCTGCTTAGTAAATTTAGACCCATGATCATAATCATTCATGAATCACTATGTACTTCAACAGATGCACTTTATGGAGTATATTCATAACTTTCTTATGTTTTTGAAGGGAATAGCAGTTTAATTAATTCTAATTAAATGCTACGGTATCCTCACAATAATGCATACTGTGACATCTTTGACAACAGCACTGGCAGCGTAGATAAGTGCATGCTGGCCTCTCTGTGGTGCAATCACAGCTATATCCCCTGGTATATTCAGTTAACCATTCCCCCATCCCCAGACACCAACTACTTTGTTTTCTTTAGTAATATAGTTTATATTATGGAGGTTTAGCTATTAGGGAGAGGTTTTTATGCTGCTTTGTAGCACTGTAGAGGTCTGTGGTTTTACAATAATGATAGCAAGGGGCCAGCATGAAAGTTGCACCAAGAACAATAACTAGTGATGGTTTTCTCTCTTTTCCAGCTGATTACAAATGTATACAGATAGGAATAATGTATACCATCTAGACACATATCTGCCCATATGTCACAGTCCAAACATTTTCTGTCGTTCCCAATATATATAATGTGGGTTCGTATGATGTGCCATTCTTGGGACTGTTAATTTCATTAGAGAACAATAGAATAGGATAAGCATATATGAAGCACCAATGCCTGTTTTTGTGGTGGAGTGCTTTGGCTGCCTTTATTAATATCTCCCACAGGCGGATATTATATCAGGAGATGTTTAAATGTACGCTTGGCAGTGCTAACATCATGGTAATGAATAAATCCTGAGACACAGGACTAGCAATATTCTATAATCTATAGACACACTGCTAGATTACAGAGCAACATGTGCCTCAATGACCAGAGAACAAATGAGGTGAATAACTTGGTAAAAGGGCACATATTTCCTTTTCAATGTAATTAAGATTTCTGAAGCTTAAAATTCTGTAGGGAAATAAGTAATTTGTTTTAAATGCTTTTCCCCTGAACCTGCCAAAGCACGCATGAAAGACTACTAAAACTCTTCCTAAAACCAACAGACATTACTAAATGTTTCACCAAAAGAAAAAACGTATAGGCCATTAAATTCTTCTGTATTCAAATAATCGCAGATGAGGTCAAGATTAGCGGAAAGAAAGTGTCCCAAAAGGGTCTTTTGCTGTGTAATTACTTAATACAATTTGTATTTAAAAGGCAAGGGCATTTATCAACTTCTCCTGGTTCTACACACCAGGCAACAATGTGCTCAGTGAACCGCTAATGATTGCCAGGCAGTTTTATACTCATCTACACTATATAAACTAGGGTCGCTCACTTATTCCATAGGTTTAGAAGAATTTGTGGCTAGGTTTTGTGTTGTGAGCCTAGATGGTGATTATTTTACATCGATTTCTTAATGCGATGCGTACTGTGTATAAGCAAAGTGGAGGGGGACCCTTACACACCATCCAGACTTCTGCAGTGTCACAAGTAAGGATGGTGCAGAAAAAGATGCGTCCACCATTAGAAGTCTATGCGTCTGAGGGAAGTGGTCACCTTCGCATGCATTAGAGGATTATTAGAACCACTCAAACATGTGGATGAAGTTTGAACAAAATTTATATAATCTTTTCCTGAACACATTTGAAACATTATAATATTTGATGTAGGGGTTAGAAGTTTACATGCACAGAAAAACTTTTAAATAATTATGATGTGAGCTATTTAAGCTCTAACATGTTGGAACTGGTTGGCCTTGCACAAGATAAGATTGATCTAAACTTGAAATAAAAGTGTATCAAATGTTAACATTTTATGGTCAATTCAAGTACCGCTGCGAATCAGAAAGTAGAGATTTATTATATGATGCATTCTGTAGTCTGGCAGCTACTGATCTTCATTATGATCCATTCGTCTTGCAAGCTTACCATTAAACCTCCACATCTTAGCAGTAACTATAACTACAGACAATGACATTTCCCAAGACAGTCTAGTGAAATACAGCCCCTTTTACAGCATATTAGAATGTGTAAGGTGCTTTGGAAATCGAGTCAGATTACTTGTGTGTAGAAGTAATGTTACTGTACTGTTAGCAGAAGATGGATTTACACCTTTGAAAAGAATTCTGTATATACACCAACAAAATTTAATTGGAAACATTTTATCACCTCACTGCCAAAAGGCAAAATAGAGATGTGAAAAAACCAGAAACGACTACTTTCCAAGGTAGCCAAACTATATTCACAAATGTGTGATTAACATTAATCTAGAATAGCAGTTCAATCCGCTTTTTATTCCAAAGGTTTATAGGAACAGACGGGCATTAACTGTGGAGAAATCCAGGGCCCAGCTCAACCTCCTAGACCACACACATATTTGTAGGCATAAAATGTGCTAAGAAAACTATACTTTGAAGTATCTAGACCTAACTCTATTAAAATTATTTTATTCTCTATAAATGGCTGTATATTTAAAAAAAACCTAAAACTTAAAGCCCAATAAACTTGTGTATTAATAAATAAAAAAAGATGATTATTAGATCTTTTTTTTCTAAATGATGTCCTTGTATGGGTGAGTAATAGCAAATTCACATTCTTGGGAGCATTAGTGACATTCCCAACCAATTGCTTCTTAGCAATTAATCCACATACTTACAGTTCTACTCAAAACGGCTGGATTACTTCCCCTTATCGAAACTCTACTTAACTGCTTATTGTTGTCTCAGTTAACACCACTTGAGTTCAGTGCTCTCAGTGCACAAAGATTCAAGCTAGGGAACTGATACTTGATGCAGTTACTGCATTGAAATGGGAATTAATATAAAACCCTGTTGCTCTTACCTAGTCAGACAAGGGTGAGAGTAACCTTTACTCTTCTTCCAGCCCAGTATGTTTTCTTCTCACTTGAACCTTTAATGATGTAACTATCCATTTACTGACATTGGGTCTGATGCTAATCATAATAAGATACTTCCATTGATTTTTCTGTACCTACGTTACATTCATATCTTCTCAATGAACCCCCCTTGGCACACATGGGAAAATATACATGTTCAGGAACCCACCTAATATCTATGTGAGCATTCCTCTGCAGAAAGGTGTTGTACGGAAAATAAACCATGGAAAGTTTGCAGCACAACCCATACTGTACAATATAAATATTCCTCTCACCCATCAGGCTTAAATCTGTATGCATGGAGTGAAACGATGCCCTGCGTATGCAGTTCTTGGTTTGCAGAATGTGGTATTCCCGGATTGGGGCATGCACAGTGTGCACACCTGAACGATTTCCACGTCTCAAATGTGAAAGTCGTCTGGTTTATTAGATCAGGCTCATTATGGTCATTATTTTCAATGTAAAGCAATACATACATACAATGTAAAGCTATGTACATACTCATAGACAAAACACTACATAAAATGCATTCAATATCTCTACTCCCTGGGGTCTATCCAGTAGGTTCTTGTCCTTAATATGCATGTGTAACATTTCATCTTTGATCTTTCATAAGTGCTGATTTAGACATTAGTATACTTAACAAAATTATATAAACACATATATCACATAAACTAATACACATAGAAAAATAAAGCACTTACTGGATGTTGGGGTTTGGACTATGTGTTGGTCCTGTATAGAAAAAGAAAAAAAAAGAAAAACATGTATTATTTTTCTTGCAAGAATGTGTAATTATGTAGCAGAAATAGAAATAGCATTATATCTTAACTTTAGGACATTGAACAGCAGGAATTGAAATGTGAAATTTAAGTTCACATTCTTCTGTATGTAAAATGAAACTGCTAATTGCTATGGGCAACATCCCCACTTTTCCTATCCTAGAGTTTAGTAAATTTAGGCCCAGGTGCCATGTAAGAACTCTTTCCAAAAAATGATTTTAGAAAATTCCATTTACTTTATCATATCCGTATTCATTACCTCCAGTCCACATCACTTACCGAGCCTAACAAAAAGGACACCAGTTGCTGTAATAGTCTTTATTCCATTGGTGGCAACACACTGATAGTAGCCTGTGTCAGTGGTGTCCAAGTCCTGTATTCTCAGCCGTGAGCCATAGTCTGTTTTACGTATGGTTATCCTTTTGGGCTCCTGCACCACCGGAGCATCGTTCTTTAGCCACTTCACGTTGAGGAGTGGGCTTCCTGCCACCTTGCAGTGTAGGGTAGCGATTTGTCCCTGGACTATTGTAATGTTGTTTACAGGTTCCAGAAATGTCAGATAATGTCCTGAGGGAGACAAGAAATAGCACAAACTGTAGTCAGGAAAATGTTATAGCCCAGAGGCACAGTAACAAGTACTTGTAAGAAGTAGTGACTATAGACACATCAATCATTTCATTCTAGGTGAAAAAAGTAAAAAAAAACTTTCTTACAGCTTTAGTTTCATCTGAAAAGTATGCGTATGACTTATATACATAATAATATGCAGTATCTTCTCTTTGTGAGTGTGTGCGTGTTTACATATGTGTCTGGCATGGGCCTTTGCCAGCTGAGAACCAAGCTCTGGAAAGAGCAATTATTCGGTTGTTACAGATCCGGCAGCAGAACAAAAACACAGCCCCACTGCACACATACTTAGGAAACATCAAAGTCTTGGGAGCCGTGCAGTGTATGTTTTGCCACTTACCTCCCTTCTTAAGAATAAATTACAAGCTGTATAAATAAGGCAAGGAGAGAATGCTTATGTAACTAACATCACTAATGGCTCACTTTGAAATAATGTCCATGCTTTAATACCTATGCAGTAGCTTTAAATATTTATCTTGCAAAAACACATTACATCCTTCTATAGTATCATTATCCAGGAACATACACAAATACATATAGTGATTTACAGGAATGCCATGTCTAGTAATGGTACTTCTAAACTCCTAAACCTCACCACCAGTATTGTTTTGTATATTTAGATCAATACCCAAAAATACAGAGAAATTGCTCCTCTCAACTGATTAATAATGGTCAGAAAGAATATCATAAAGCTCTCTTCTAACATATATTAGTATAAAGAATACAAGGCATGTGTAAATATGGATGTACACCTGTTCAAAATTAAGATGAAACTATATTTAATTAAATCCTATTAAAAGTGTATAAATACTAAATCCCTATAACCCATACAATTCAGAATAGAAAAAGTGAACAAGTGAGAAAGCCTGTGTCTCTGTCTATATATATCAAGATCATATACAGTCCACACAAAGCAATTCGAGTCTTGCCCATTAAGTTAATGCCCTCTAATTGAATGGTACTGTGGCTAATACAACAGAGCCACTAGAAAAGGCCTGAGATAATGAGGACTGTAAATAATGAGTATAAAAGTATAGGAAGTATGCTATGTAGTGCTTTGTCAAGGCAAACTTGAGCTAAGTTCAGTGGCTGTTTAAATAAATAAATAGATGTGTCCAATAGAAATGAAGAAAAGGGGGCTTGTCTTTCACCCCTCCAATAGGATGCCTCCTCCCCATAATGTATCCCACCAATTCAAACACTAATAGCGAGTGACCAACACGACGTGTCAATTATTTATACTCCCTAACTTATTACAGAGAATATATTTCATATATATAAGTATGTGTATAAAATAATTAAATTCAGTCTATAATTCCTAAATATAACTGATGCAAAACTAGAATATTATTTTCCTCATACTGTACAATTAATCTCATAAATAATTACATAAAGTGTAATGGAATCCATATAATCATCAGCATCCTCCTTCAAATAAGTAACTTCACATTTACACCAGGCTTGCTTTCTTTATTTTCCTATATTTAGTTAAATGTAATTGCATAAGAGCAAGGCACTGCAATAGTTTGACATCATCTTACAGCTATCCTGCCTTCTGGTTTGCAACTTTTTACATTGCATAGGTGAAAAGGCCAAGTCAAAGCTGGTTACTTCCACAATGACCTCACCCTCATTCATTTAAACTTTTCCAGATTTTTCCCAAAGTATAGATGTTTCCATCTTTATACATACTATTAAATGATTTACAGTGCTATGGGGACAATGAGGCTGCAAAGCCAAATGTCATAACCGGGCGGTTTTTAATAAATAAATTGAAAAGTATATTAACTGTGGACTGTGGATAATGAATAAATGTATGCTCAAGAAATCTGAACTCCGCTGAAAGGAGAGTTCACAGTGACGTGAAAATATATCTTTTATAATACTTTCATTATTGCATTCTAAAATATAAGTGGGTTTGGTATCACAGGATAGAAGACTGATTTCAGGGCAATGGACTGACTAATCCAGACTTACGTACGCAAGGGGATTTCTGGAAGCCACATCTGTGCATGACGTGCATCCGCTCTTATCTCTGGACTGACTTTTATGCATTAAAGTTCCGAGCGTGGGAGCATTATTTGATTTTCACATTTCTAATCCCCCTATTGGGAGATGGATTTCCGTATGGCAGAGGGGAGTGACAGAAGTTAAATAACTAAATGATACATTCACTATCTGTAATCAAGTTGTCCTGTCGTCATGAACTATATTACCTTTATGTTATTTTAAAGTGTTAGACTAGCTAAAACCATACAGCTGTCTAATTCCCAAATTTAGGGCATAATAATATGCGCTGCTTGCTGACAATGAAGAGTGCGGTCTCATCTTTCCCTGATATCTCTTTGAAGTGGTATCATATGTAAAGCAGTCATTAGTAGCTACTACTAGGTACAGCTTTAAGCATAAAAATATTATATAGATATATAGTAATTAATGCATTCAACCTTGTGAGTCACAGTGAGCTGAAATCTATAATAATAGCTACACTGCACAAATTAAAGAGGGGAAACCCTCCTCTAATCCTATACAGAGGAATATCCTTAAAATGGAGGTAATAAAACAGCAGCTCAGGCAAGTAACAAAACATGTATTATTCTGGCTTCAAACTGTGCCCTTTGTACGCCTGTCCAAGACTGCCTGAGCCAACCACAGTTATTTCTTTACGCTGGAGAATTTATTGGTCTGCAATACGAATTGCATACATAAAGAAACGAGGGAAAGGTCTATGAAGAACATATTTTCTGCAATGCATTCGAAGTAATAAGAATGATCTGTCAGAATGAATATCCTATTAGCCATGGCTGCTGTAGAGAAACAACATAATAACATGCTACAAAACATTCTATATGCTATACAAGAAATGCCTTGCTGTCATTATTTCAAAAGCCAATAACTTTAAATATATAGCTTTCTGAACGGTTTTGTAGCACTCCTCCAGAATGAGGCCATACCCAGCACATATATAAAAGATGAGCCATTGTTTATCCAACTAGGAGACTGAAGCTTTTAAGTCGGTCATAAAATCAGCTAACCACATCCAGCAATGAAAGTACTTGCCATACAAGGATAGAAGGAGAAGAAACTGCCCACATGCTGCTAAGCAGTGCGTTCATCTGAGAACATTTGGTCACAAAACCATATCCATTGTGTGTAATGTTCAATACAAGGTTAAGAGTAAACAGTGTCTTTCATCTTTCCTTTTCCAGCCAGTGAGTACACACTATGATGTCAGTAGACTCATATGATATTATCAGATGACCTTTAGCTGCCTACATGTGTTGTGCCATGTGCACCGCATAAGCTTGGCCTAAAATATTAAAGGACCAGATTTGGAATTTGTTGGATCACTGCTGGTTGCTGGGAATCCCCTCACTCACTTTCCCTGACCCCCTANCCTAAAACTTTCATGCCATCCTTGGGTAAAATGGAGACGTGCAGAAGTCTGTATAGTACAGAGGGAGTGTAGCATGCCTAGTACTACAGCATAGTATAGCATAGCAGCTCCAACATAGGGGAATCATATTCTGTTACATCATCTGAAAACTGACCAGGAGTGAACTAAACAGCGCCAGGGTCACTCAGTATGATGTAGTGATACATTCATGACATAACATATATAAAGTATATATATATATAACAAGTATAGCAATATATATATATATAT
>JABWIB010003206.1:7461-24194 GCA_016617825.1 Platyplectrum ornatum | reverse complement strand
GGCATGATGGGTATAAAAGCAGGACTGGGGGGCATGATGGGTATAAAAGCAGGACTAGGGGGCATGATGGGTATAAAAGCAGGACTGGGGGCATGATAGGGATAAAAGCACTATTTATATAAATCTCTTTCAATGTTAATTAAAATAAGACCTACCCCGAAAATAAGCCCTATGGTGTTTTTTTGGACCAAAAAAATAATAAGACAGTGTTTTATTATCAAGGAAACACAGTATAGTATATAACAATGTGACAGACTAAATTAACATGGAAGTAGAACCATTACAAATGGATCCTGTCCAACAGTACACACACACAGGTGATCATTCCATGTCACACTCTATAAGATAATCAGGCCACTCAGCTAAAAATTGTCTTAAATGGATTTGGAGTTGAACATTGTCTGATATAACAGTTCATTATTCTCTAGTTTGTTTAGTTAACTAAAAAGACATACATCACGTTTTTGTGTTAAAGAAACAAACAGGTTCTTCATTTTCCCATGTGAACAAAGTCCTCCAGAATAGAATCTTCTGATAACTAGGTTATGTTGCTGATTGTGTAAATGAAGACATCTCATCTAGGGTTAAGATAAAGATCTTGCACATTATTGCACTCAGAGGTAAACTTGTATTAACCTGCCAGAGGAAGGATTATCTTCCCTGTGACCCTCTGTGAGTCAAGGCCAGACGTCTGTGATATTCAATGCTCTGCAGCACCACTGTCACAGGACATAAGCTATTCCTTCAGCTGCAATGTCTTGATTTGTGATCCAGCTAAGAATTGTGGAAGGAATCTCCAGATCCTTAAGCGAGAACACCCAGCATATCAACGTCTGTCTGATTGTGACTTCCAGGGAATCCAGATGTGATTCAGAAGTGAATCACAGATATAACTAAGTATTGTTTGCACTCTGAAGCTTCCTCCTGGCTAGTTCTCCTGATATTTATAGGATTAACGCCACGTTGTGAAGCACTCAGCTGTCTGTTCATACAGTACATGCCCAGAATCAGGACTTTCTATCATACTGCTGATGTACATTACCAATATGTGACTAGTTTTCTTTATGATCAATTTTCTGTACATAGCGAGTGACTTCACAAGTTAGACGTTTGCGCTCATTACATTATGTACAAGTAATGAAACTCATACAAACAAGAATACGTTTTTTGGAACCAAATGTTGCAGTTCAGTCACACCAGGTTGCTGGCCAAAAATTAACTTAAATAACGTTATCGCTTAGTTTAAGTGAATGTAAGATAAAAAAGAAACCACATTAAAATGACCTATGTTTCTGAAACAGAGTATCATTGACTTAAAAATAAAGGGAGAAGTAAGGTCAACTTATCTGTGAAAATGTGCACCTTGACAACTCATGAAAATGTATTTTATTTGCATGCAGCCCTGTAATATTTACTTCCCCTACAGAGCATTGTAACCTCCAGTTATCACTAGAATGTGCCATAGTGATTACTGCTTTAGTGATAACTGTTACATTCAACTGGTACATTAAAGTAGTCACAGCAGACCAATTATAGTATCCATTTTAAAGTGTAACATATCTTATTATAAATATGGATTTATATGAAACCTCTTGGGGTAACACTTTTCTAATCCATATGATGAGGGATAAGCCCAGTTACACAAAGAGTTTGCTAGAAGCAGTGAAGTGTGTCTGTCAGTGCTGAACACATGCCAGGTTGTAGGGGTGAAACAAGTCCAAGCAGGCTGTCTTATGCATGATTAAGACTGATCCTGTTAATTAAATGTGTATTAACCATGTAAAACTCAAACTTCTGGCATAGATCCAACACTCATATTACACGTCAGCCTATGGTATGATTGTGCAAACAATATTTGGTAAAGAGGAATGTATACTATGATTTCTCATAGAAAACTAGGAGAAAANTGCAGTAATACACATTTGTGTAAGAGGTGCTAAACTTTTTTGTATCTCAATGTTTTTGAGCCATATTAATATAAACAATGGACATGTTTAAATTCACTGAACTATATATTGCAGTTTTATAAAAAAAAAAAACAAAAAAAAAACGTAAATTGGAGTTGAGCTAGGAAAGTTCACCTCTGCATTCACAGTATAAATTTGCTTTCTGGCAGAGTTCAACATGGTCTATACTCGCATTACTCCAAAACTCTAGATCTGTTGTGTAAATAATTGATGGTTTTGTGAACATGTGAGCTGATGGAATACTAAGGCGTGCAGTGAAAACCTTATCATGCTCCTTCTTGTTTATGGTCCAATGTGTGTACATATACTGCAGACATAGAATTTAGACATTTTTATAACTATAAAACACATTTGGTTGCTCGTAATGAAACTGATGCATCTGCAAAGTCCATATATAATGCTCAGTTTTCCATTTCAAGTCTGAGCAAATTAACACTTTAATAAAGAGGCTGAATTTGAATAGTAAAAAAGTCAGCCATGTTCCATACAAATGCTGATGGCACTTCTGTTAAAGCACTTCATTTTTGTCTTTGAATAGTCTCTTGCATCCCCCAGGGGGACCAAACAGCTGGAAGAGTCATGTATGGTGTTAATCGATCCAGCAATGCTCCACACAGCTGGGTCTCTCAGTGCAAAGTGGTTGTTCAGAAGGGTGACACAGCATGGAAGTGACTTTGAAAGTTTTTTCTATGGATGAAGGGGGATGTGTGAGTATAAGGTGTGACTATGTGTGCTCGGTAAAATAATAATGTTATTCTCTCTACAGGGGTTGGTTGCAAGCTGTGAGAACAGCCCCAGTAGATGGTAGCTTCTAAATGTGGATAAAAAATGTGCCAGGCCAATGGCTGTGCTATATTGCTATAGTGTTCCAGTGGCAGCACTATATATGTACTCTTTTTATAACCTAGAAACCATCTGCCACTAATACGTTTACATTGATAAAAAAAAACAGGACATTACATGGTTTTTTGCTTGTTTTTGGTTTATTTTTGTTGTCATGTTAATCCATGTGCCTTATTACTGTTGTGGTTCTTTTTGTATGTACATGTCTGTATAATGTGATTTCCAATAAACATTTAATAAATGGGAAAAAAAAAACAAAAATAGGTTGAGTTCAAACTTCCCAGGTCATGGCTCAGTGTTTTAAANCAGGTTTTCCAGAAAGGAGCTGATAGGGTGTTATATTTACGCAAAGCGTGTAGCGTACTTCACATGTGCCATGTGATCCTGGCTGANTGTCTCTTACTGATTTGCCAGGGGGAAGGGCTGCCACCCAAAAAACACTTGACTTTTAAAACCTGTGTTATTGCTGGGGTGGCAATGTGACCGTAAATTATGCCTTTAATATACGGAAACATCAAGAATATTTTGAAATGTGATTAGCTGTTAAACTACCTTTACTCTTCTGAATGACAATTTGTTTATTGTATAATATTTGTCCATGAGCATNCATATTCATGTAGACGTTCTAATACTCAATTGTACTATAATGTCCCTTTATATGGCACTTTCATAGGTGGATAGTTTGTCANAATGATGGTGACTGCAAAGATATATCAACATAAGCTCCAAGGTGTGTGGAAGAGGAGAGAGAGAGGAAAGTTCACCCCCCTCTCCTGCCCCTAACACGTATGGTGGGCTTGGACAGTTAAGTGTCCTGAAGCAAATCAATGCATAAAGTGAGTAATTAACCCTAGTTTCAATTCCAAATAACAGTGTAAAGTAATGAATAAACAAAAGCAACCTATTCGCTCTGCATGCAAAGAATACAATGAAATAAAATGTTCCTCTGAAATTCAACAGCATTACCCAGATGTAACTTTTCTTTTGACTCTCTTATTCTTAAACTTTGGATCCAGTCCAGTGTTATTCATTGTGGTAGTTAATATGTCTTCTTATGTGTGGATCGACCGATAATTGAATTCAGTACTAACCTGCTAGATTAGAACAACAATAAAAGTCGTTGACTATGAAATGTGTAAACTGCCTTTACTTTTTCTATTTGTGTGTTTACATTTTATAGCCAATGTTTACACACAGTATGTACGTGAAAGTATTCAGTGGTAGCTAGTGCATGGAGAAACAAATTTGGGGTTAGGTGCTTGGATTCCAGGACATTGTGGTTATGGGTGTTAAAAAGTTGGCCTGCAGATTGTCAGAGGTCTCACAGCTCTGAATGTGGTTGCTTCAAGCTGTATGAGAAGCTGTGCTGTCTTCTGCCTGTTACTGTGAGGAATACTAACCGTCACCATTAGAGTATCCTGTTACATACAGTCATGAAAATAATATCATCTGAAAAATATTTACTCATTGCACTGCTACTGAAGAGCTTTTATTTTAAACAGACATTTATATTTGGGCTAAGTAACATTTGCAAATTCTGCACTCTTTTAATTGTTTTGATTTTACTCTATTTCCTTGTACAGTCTTCAACAAAAAGACCNCTTTGTACATTAAGCATATTGTTGTGTACTATACCACACCATTGTTGTCATTGTTAAGCACCACATTGTATTTCTAGAATTCATTATCATATACTGTGTTTTGTAATGAGAACTGGTGCTATACATATAAAGAAACCCTGCTTCATTGNATAATCAACTTATTTCACTTACCCGAAGGAGTTGGTACGAGCTTGTCATGGCTATCCACTTGTCCCAACGGTTCATTTAAATCAGGGAAATCTATTTCACCTGTAAAAAAGATAATACAGCTATCAGTACCAANGCTCATCACTGATCATAAGTGCTATAATATGCAATGTGCTTTTTATAGGAAANTAAGGTTTTAAATTCTCTACCCCCCCAAACACACCAATTAGTTTCCATATATAAGCAGCCATTCCCACCACATAAATGATGATTCCTTCTTTTGGTAGCCCCAATCAACTTTTTATAAAACCAAAAGCCTATATTTACTAAATTATGGGAATAAAAAAGCTGTTACCATAGCAACCAATACGCGTCTCTTTTATGTATAAGGAAACTGAGAGCTAGAATCTGATTGGTTGCTATGGGCAACATCTCTTCTTTTCCCTTCTCATAGTTTAGTAAATATAGGCCCANTACTTTAATGAACCACAGTGAACTTGGCAAAATTGCATGACAATGTATGACATTTAAATACCTAATATGAATAACAATCCACACATGCATTTGAACTATTTTGGAACGCATAGTTGCACAGCACTTCTACTTTTCAATCTTTAAAATGACTACATGAACTGCATGGAACAGTCATTATTTTACCTAGTAATTCATGTGACCACAATCCGCCGTGCTAACATACCACACGTGCACATGNCTTCAATCAAGCACGGGAAGCTGGAAAAGCACATGATGGAGCTGCTCCCAGTACGTGTCTTCAATGAAGTTGCTATAATGAAGCTGCTATATTTTTTAGCTGCTTAATCACTACTGCAACCCAACACCACACAGACTGAATAACGTGTTGTAAAGCTGACCTTAACACTGCCGAGGTTACACATCCATGAGGCCTTTGACATACCTATTTCACAGACTTTCCCAGAAATGTCCCAGACTGAATGGCGGGTAATGCATGATAATAGCAGGACTTAATCTGCATTCATATAAAATGCTATACAGGGATAGAACTAAATGTAGTGTTTAAGCATAATGAGTTGTTGTTGTATCTGGACTGGAGTGCTTTCTCAGGCTCATTAAAACCAATCCGGCCTGTTAAATATACATCTTTTCACATTCTCGTTTCATTTTGTGCATCCCTTCATTTCTGCATTACTACACAGCATACGGGCTCAGGCTTTGCCGCTGGCCAGGCCGAAGGCTTCTACTGTTACATAAAAACATTTGTAATCAATTTCAGGATTGCTTTCTTTGGCAAGCTACAAAACTGTTTATTTTCACAATGTAATGGCGCAGTACTTAGGAAAAATGTACTTGCTCCAGCATAACTACAATGGACACATTGTGCATTGAGGCAAATACTTGTAAGTGGTGGTTTAAAAATACATTCTGTGTACCCATGGGTAAGCTCTCAAAAAGAATTTTCTGGCTATAAGTTAAAAACAATTGATGCATGCAAGGCAGTCTTTATTGAATAATGATGAATGGTTTAAACATTACAGCATATCTGAAAATCCGATGGGTGATTGGCAATAAGAAATAACTTCTACATAANAAGTACAAAGTGTACATTTATGTTTTCATTTAAGCAAGTGACATGCCTATAAAGCTCTGCTTAAAAGTAACATATTGTAACATACATTATTTGACATTTATTGCCCAGGCCAAGACTTTGTGACTACAGTTAAAATATTTAGAAATAATTAAAAGGAAATACATTAATTTTGATTTAAAGTAGCAATATATACAATATATATATATATATATATGTATATATATATATATCAGTGTACTGTGTGGATTGACAAAATTTTATATTCATAAGGCAATTAGTAATGGTGGACACCTTTTAAATAATCTATTCACTAAACAAAGTTATTTAGTGAATTAAGGAAAGTTTAGTGCATTTCACCCTCCCTTTAACAACAGAAACTCATGTAGTATAAATACTTCTCATGCTCTGGTAAATCTAATTATCTCCACTACTACTTTAGTGCTACTTTCCATTGCACATAAACACACTTTAAAAGTGTTATCAGGTCGTCTTTCAAAGACAAAGACAAATCATCTCACTGGTGGCTGTACGGGACCAGTCATTTTATCTTTATCTGGTTGACCCTATAGTATTTAGATCAACACTGACAATCCCCTGGCATAAATCTTCACTTCTCAGAAAACTTCAACAGAGGTCATTTTATTCATTCCACCTCCTTTGAAATGGCAGTATGCAGCTGTCTCACAGCCATAATGCTAACATGATGCTTCCACAATAGGCAAGCTTCAGCTAATTGTATCTGTGCATTTAATTAGTCACTTGGCATTCCTGGATGTGGATTCAGTACTTCACTACTCAAGTCCCTTTATATAACCTATGCCTTCCATTCATTTTTAATGTTTTTTACTAAACATAATTGAAATTGTGACCTGCCAAACTGAAAAATCTGTCTTTTTATCTGCAAAACATCAACACTTTTCAATCTCCCTGCAATTCCCCTGCTTTAGGCCCTGATCTTTTACTGCTTATGCCAATGGTACCTATTGCCAGATTTTCAAGCTTTACCCTCTACCCTCTGGTAATGAGAGGAAATTGACATACAACTGATTCTNCTGTCCGGAAATGGTTGTTGTGTCTGTTCATTTACCACCACCAACATATACAATTTTGTTTTAGAAATCTAAGAATTCATTGCTCAGTATAATGAAGTTGAATTGTAGTTANAGCAAAAATAAGAGATATAATTGTGCACACGCCAAGCAGCCACTCTTGAGTAACATAAATCCTACAAAATAACACATTCTTTATTTCAGTTNCTTCTAATATTTTCTCCGTAAAAAAATTAACTTTTTTGACCTTCTAAGAAAATCCAACCTTTGGTGCTTCTTAGACAATGAGCCTAGTGTACATTTCGATTCAACTGCCAAGCTGATTACATTGGCTGTGAGAGAAACCGGCTACTTAGCTGACTGAATCAAGTCCTTTCATTGAAATTTGGCCTTCCTTCCCCCCCTCCTGTAGCCTCACTATTTCTGGCAAATGGTTGCACAGTGGTTTTGGCAACAACGTCAAGGTGGTGACTATCTTACAAAGCTGAAGTTAGAGCCATAGGGATTTTTTCCTATTAATTGTTACTTTACATTCAGTGCATTCTTTTTATTGTTCTGATTATTCAGTATGTCCTCAATGCAATTAAAAATGCTTCTTTTATAGAGTCTAGGCTTGGAACAAGTGAATGAATAATTTTAATTTAAACTATTTTAAGTTTATCTTTGTAAGAACGTATCTTGCTTAGATAGATATAACATTCGGCTATTTAAAATCTATACTGGTATTTTCCAAAGACAAAACAAGCACAGTGTTTCCCAACTATATATCCTGGGCCATTTTACCAGATGATGAGATTACATACTCACTCATGTATTTTGCGTACTAGGAATTATTTGTGTGTTACAATAACATTCTCTCCTAAATAATAATGTTTTACAAACTAGCTACTGTCACAAAAACGAGGGGTACAAATGTCACATATTATTATTATTATTATTATTGCAAAAGGTTTACTTGTTATAATCTATGTGCAATGATGATAGCAGGCNTTTTGAACCCGATCCGACTCGATCCTATATAATTTGTGCTCTCTAACATGGTACACATACATGGTGCTAAAATGCTGTGCCTATACCTGAAAATGGTGTACCCAGGTTCTTCAATAGGCCAAAGTATTTTCCCAGCATCCAAAATGAGAAATAAAACCCATTCTCAATTCTCTTTCTGGAACATGGCCTTGCTCAAGTCTATATTTGCACCTGTATTGCTCTTACTGTCAAACTCTGGATCAACTGTGTTCTGGTGATATGGGCACTCTAATGGAGACACCTGCTATATTTGGTAATGTTTACAGAAAGATACTGTATTAAAGGATTCCCCACTGGATATGTAATTGATTCATTTCACATGTGCCAGCAGCAGTTATATATCACACGAGAACCATTTAAAAATGTTATTGTGTAGTATACTNTGTTATCTACATAAGTGGNCNCAGTGGAAATTTAGAAGAGGNGGTATGGACATTCATAAGTGGCAGTATGAAAACACTGAATAGTATAAAAGTCAATGGAGATTTGTAGTTATATGTTATAATGAAATTACAACCTGAAGAATAGTATAGGGTTAATAATGTAAATGAAAATATATGTGGATGTGCTTCACATACAGCTCATCCATGCTCATATCCAGAATCATTCAGGGTTGTGTTTCTGACAGATACTTGGATTCAATCTTTACTTGTCAATCAACTATGGGAAATTTAGAACAGTTTTTCTCTATACTTGACCTGCAAGACATAGTTGTCAACTATAACATCTATAACAACTAGAACACACCTTGTGTAAAATGGCTTATGAATGTGTTTAGACTAATTAAAATCTATATCTTACAAAGTAGTCTGTACTAATATGAAAGCTCATTGGTTGCTAAAAATACAATACACGTGCTTTGTAATTAAACAGCAAGAATAGAATTACTACTTCATAGTCTATAGATGAACATTCAGAAGGTATCATACTATTACATTATTAATGCTACGGTGGTTGTTTCTCTTCTTGGATTGACCATGTGTTCTGATACAATTTAGCATTGGATAGTGAAATCACCTACTTTGGTGTAACTGATTACTTGATTTTTAGGTCCCTGTCCAAACCAAGATTTGTTTATTAGTAATCAAGAAACATAACTGGGTTCTGCCATTATGTTTAGAAATACTTTAAGAGGATAAAGTTACTGCAAAATAATCCTATATCAAAAGTATTACCCAGGAGTGTGTGCTGATTTCTGAACCGTAATCTTTTACTTGATCATCTCTAATGTAAATAGTAACGCTTCACTTTTTACAAAAGCGCTTGTTTAAACAAGCTAAATCCACACTGTCTGCAAAAAGAACATCCACTTGTCACTGTTGGTTGAAAATGTGTTTAGCAATGTTATGCTTTAATGCCAAATGGAAAAGTAACCATACCTTTTTTACTTTTTTATATTTCAGAGGGTGACTGCACCAATATATCTCATCAGATGTGCAGCTTGTCCANTATTTTATTATATTGTATGTAATATGCTCCATACCAACAGTCGTAACTGGTTATCCCATACTTTTATGCAATTTATTATTGATTTTACACAGGAGAGAGAAAGAGTTCACTCTTCCGCACGCCCTTATTCCTTATGTTTTTTTGTTTGTTTGTTTTTCATTGTTGGTCATCTGTATTGATTTGGTTTAACAGTTTTATTCTCATGGAAATGATTATTAATGTGTTTGGGAAAACTCCATGCTACTCATCCTACCTTCCCAGTGAGTAATATTTGCAGTATCATTTTAGATCATTATTATTCTGTATATAGATAAGTATTTTGGGGAGTAATTTAAATACATATATGCGTGAACTGCCTATGTAGCATTGAAAGCAATTCAAGAAATTACAGCGTTATATTGCACATATTTGTCTATATATATGGCATATGGTGTCCATATAAATATACATATAAAAAATAAAAAACTATTTCAACAATAAAGAGTATTTTTAATTAGGCTAGTTTCAGTTCTGCCTTACAAACACAGTGTAAGTGAGACCGGGACTGGAATATACGAAACATCTGTTTTTGATGGTAATAAAAAAAAACACAGTATATTTAAAGTATGTCTGTTTAAGTCCATATGCTGATTTGTAGGAGTGCTAAAAGTCCTTTACAAAAATTGCTAGCAGAGAAATCTTGCCACCTCATAAATAAAACCACTTAGAAAGCAAGAAGTACTCGGCCTACACAAACCCAAGATTTCCTTGTCCCCAAATTAATAAATGGAATAGAAAACAAATCATATAGAATGCATGTATCTGGGGTCTATTTAAACGTCCTAAAACAAATCAAATTGTTAAACCGGAGCAAGTGTAATATTTNCATCAAGCCACTGCATTATCAACAGTACATGAACATGTACTTAACCAACGCTAACATCGACAATTACAATCACAATATTACAATACTAGTCTGAGGAAGTGAATGTGCACAAGATGGTTCAGGCATTTTTGTAGTACAAATAAAGGGCAAATATTTACATACAGATGTACATTTATAATTATGCTTTACACTTCCTTATACACCTAGATGAACCACCACATAACAATTTCATTAGCTTCCACCTCCAGCTATATATACAATCATTATAAAAGCAAGACATTGATCAGTATACCCTCGTTCATTTATCACATCCACTTCAACCAAAAATATTGTGGAAATAAGATCCAATTATCTTACCCACACGCTANACAATATTGTTGGCTTGCTGCCTATAGTAGCCAGTAATAGAGAGGGAAAACAAAAAATTATAGGACCCTGAATAGAATATTGGGTTTTGTGGAAATCCATGGTGCCTCCACACAGCAATTATTGATTAGATCGTGGATAACTGTATCGGATCAGTTATTGCTGGCCATCCTTACTATGAAAGTAGATACTTATATACTGTTTTATGTGTCTCCTTGTATTGTACTGTGAGAAATTCTACCTTAGTTTCTCATTTTAAAATTCAGACTAAGCTTCTTCTTTCCATGGTAATTTCATACACATGCTAAATGCTAAGGCATCACTTATTCTATTTATATACATAGAGCAGTGACTGATCACAGAAAAGATTAATAACAAGTAATGGGACCTAAGGGCTGCATAACTGAACAACAGTATTACCAAGAATAGTCTAAGTGCACTGAGCTACATTAACACAGAATAAATAAATCCACAAATCCCTTGTCATTCATAAATGGCAGTGCTTGTTTTCTTTCCATTGACCTCCTCTGAAGGATAATAATAACACACGGAAAGAAACATCATTTAAGCATAGACACCTCTTTATTATTTAATTTTTTCCAATATGGTAATCTGCTTATATCAAGAGATGTCAAAAGAACTTTACCATTACATTTTACATTGGCAATCATACAAAATACACATGGATCAAATGGTGGTTCTATTATTTTTCACTACATTTCACTACAAATGACAGCTGCTATGACTGTATACATCTAAGTATCAATATACAAAAAATAATTTCAGTTCTGGTTATTAAATGGGTTATTTATGATCCATGTCAGGGCTGGATGTGTATACGGGGGTATGCCATACTGGCACTTCTCCCACTGATCTAATTGAAAAACCTAAAATCTTAATTGACTTTTATTACATTCTGTGTTTCCATACCACCACTTCTAAATGTCCATACCCCCACTTCTAAATTTCATCTCATTCATCCTACAACAGATGGTGATCTTGACTTTTTCATTCCTGCAGTTTAGCAATTCTAGGCCAAAGTCTAAATACAGGAAATTAGGTCAATAATGTACTATAAGGGGTACATTTCTTTATTTACGTCTAAAGAACTGAGAGATTCTAGTTAAAGAGATCCTAACTATGAAATTCCATAATGGACTAGAGAAATGATACTGGTTCTAGTCACTTGTGTATGGGTAATATCATTATTCATCATTAATAGTTATGATTAAAGAAAGTGATGTGCAGACTGGTCTAGCACACAAAGACCTAAAAAGTAAATTAGATTATTATATCTTTTAAAAATATTTCTCTTTACTTTTCAGCAGCTAAAACCCTTTTGAATTTATGTTTGGCTCCCTTCCCAAGAAGACTCAGTCAGTATTATCTTTGCGTCTACATACTCTAGTGCGATGTCTTACATTCAGGACTTCTGTGGAATGTGTGAAAACAGGTTACTCCTGAAACATTAACATCCTGTGGTCCAGATGGATGGCTGGATTTCCATACTTACATTTGTATGTAATATAACTTATCCAAAGTCCAAATAGGTCTAAATCTGTTTTGATAACTGTGATATATGGTAAAGCGGGTATTGGTAATGTATTAAGAATACAGCAATTACAAATATAAATGTATATATGTCATTTGTCTTAGTCAGACACAAAACACATTTCGCTGATAATTAAAAAGACCATTTTCTCACATTGTTGTACATCTGTGACAGATAATACTTTTTTTTTTTTTGCTGGGGTCAAAGACTGAACTCTGCAGACCTATGAAAGTTATTAAGCATTTCCTTTCCAACTGAGCCAAATTTGAGATCACTCTATCCTGTAACCTTTTTTTAATTCATGTTTGTTTTTGTAGTTTCTGCCAAACTAAATCAGTTTAACTCGGGGCAGTATTAAAAATAGTGATTTATCCAGGCAAGCTAACATTCAATAAAAGAACATAAAATGAACTGACTGCTTCCAATAGACCATAGACAGGACTGGTTAACAAAGGCTGAAGAGAAATCATTATTTCTGATGCTGGCCGCTAGCATTTAATAGGCTGAACATACAATTACCTGATCATCTGGCCATATATTTGGCTTAAAGCCTTAAAGCCTAAATTTAGCTCCCAGTATTGTGTAGTGCATGGGTATTTCGTTGTAATCGCCTCCCAGCATTGCTGATAATTTGTATGATATTCTCTATCTCATTGGGAAGTTGTCTAAGTAATGAAAGCATCCTACCATTCTCCTGATGTTCTTATGTGAATGTAAACAATTTAACAATTACACGTTAGGGATGAAGCTGGACATTCTTGTCTATTACAGAACTTAAAACTTAAAACTACACAGACACAAATTTNGTGCAGCAGTTTGTGTAAAGGGGTGCAATGAGAAATGAATTGGCCCCTTACAGTAATAAACAGTTTCATGAAAAGGTTTAGAAGTTTGTTTATATATATTATATAAGTATATGGCACATAAATGGTTACTATACATAAGGTATAGCATTGTGGAAAATGGCCCAGTCATTAGCAAAATCTATAAATCTTTCCGGGAAAAATATGGCTTGAGCAAAGGCGAGTACATTTTGTGACCATGTTATTTTAGTTATTTGTATACTTGTCATATTAACACTGTATATTTTTATTAGTAGGTTTGAAATGTTCTAAAGTTTTTGGACATTATCCCACACAAAATGAATCAATCTAGTGTGCACACAGCATGCCTACCATACCATGCAAATGTTTATGTTGTAATTAATCACACCATTTCCTTCATACAACCTACTTCAATGCTGACCAGTGCTTTTTAAGAGATGTAAATTAAACCATTTCATTGAAGATGAACACTCTTTTAATNTAAATCGCTTCCTATTGATTTCTGAGCCAGGTTTACCTTAAACATTTCTTAAAGAAAAAATAAATATAAAGACTTGTTCCCACTTGGTCCCATATTGCGTTGTAGCAACACAGAACGAGTGCTGTAGACAAAACCATAACACTACAGAAAATACACAGAACTGTATCCGGGTGAACTATGGATTGATAAGATTTATTAGATTTACCGTGAGAGCATGATGGTATTTAAAGATTCATGCAGCCAAAATAAGTGTATGTAAAAATAGTATAGATATGCGACAGTGTTATGGTAGGAACAAAGTTATGGTATGGAGTGGACAAACACTGCTGCTTAATATTGGATATATCTCTAATGTGCTCATCAAATTCTAATAGGATCAGTTCAGNAACAGTCAGAAGGTCCAAATTTCTAAATCAGAATAGCGGACCAGTGCATTTTGTCTATATTTTGTCAAGTTTGCCAAGTTCAAATGATGTAAAGTGTATGGTCAGGATAAGTTATATCTCTTATTCTTACTGTAAGACAGATATTTTCTAATGTTTAAATGTTTTTTTTTAAAAAAACTTATAGAATTATATATTTATATATTATAGAATATATAAAAATACATTAAAAAATGTTTATAAAAGTGACAAAAACCCATATGTAAAAGTGTTGACAACTTGACAAAACCTTGATATAATTAGTATGGCATTGTATTTATACTTAAGCTGTGCCTTAGGCTGGCCATTCACTAGAATGATTGTTCTAGTGTATATTGGTGCCCAGAAACGNTGAAAAGCGATCTTCCCCTGGAATAAAACGCCCCATTATCGGAACCATTCACTAGAACGATCATCCTTCTAGCAAATGCCGGCTACTGCCCAGCTGTCTCCAATTGTNGAATTGGGCCAATAACCGTCTGGTGTGTGGTCAGCTTTAGATGCATGTTTCAAATTATTTAACAGCACTATTTGACCATATACAATAGAAAGATTCCGGCCCTGAGTGATTGCTATTGTTTGATTGGAAAACATCTCAATCACATTCAGTTTAGATGTTTCTATTACTTCTAATATAATTATGTTTGTGAATAAAATATTTGGAGCTGTTTTATATGAGTCATCTTTTGCAAAGTACATAAAAACCTGTTTTGATTCCAGAAAACATTAGAAAAAGTTGTATAGCTTCAGAAATTCCATTTATGAAATGCCACAAGACAAATCCAATTACTGCTAAAATAGCTTGCTGTAATTATAAACAGTAATAATATTACATATGTTAGATGTTTTACCATTATACAACAAGATCAAAGCTGCTTACTTGTAGTAGGCACAGAAAATATATACTGATCACTAAGGGAATAAACAGATGTTTGTTGGCTCCTGGCTTTCAACAATAAGCAGACATCTTGTGAATTTAGTACACAATGCAGACCATTTTTATAAACGTACTTATTACTTGTCAATGGTGGAATGTGTATATATTTTGAATCAGAACTTTGTATCACTCCTTACACTGATCCATCACACTCTAGATAAATACATACATGTGTCTCCAATTAGCGTAGTCAGATGTCCACTCTGGCAAGAAAAAAATGACTGTCTGCCAAGTTTTGGCTTCCAGACAGCATTCTTCATTGCCAAATTAAGAACCAATTCTGGTATGGTCAATAACACAGTGGCTAAATGCTAGACTCTAATATATCATCTTTGAAGTTAAAAGTGGATGTGTAAGCCTCAGCTGCTTTCTATTTTAGGAACTAAGCCCTCACGATCATGAGAAGGTAGTAGCATGGGCACCACATAGGCAGTAGTAATCCCTGACAAATAACAGATACCCTGAGGAGAACATTACAGAGGACCTACGTCCATTCCAGAGACAGGATGTATGTGAGGAAGGACACCAGCAAGTAGCAAACCCATACAGAAACTCCAGTATTAACGTTATACACCTCAATAAAATACTTAAGTGTTGTATATATAGAAAACATCAATGAGTTTACCCATTGGTCCTAACAGTATTAATCGCCTAGTTTTACATTGAGCTAAATTCCTGAGAATAGTCTTGTAAAGGAACAGGAATGTAGGACTGACTACTGTGCATCTTTGCTCTGTCTTGTATAATCATAAATCTACATTACTGTACTATGTATCTTGCCAAGACTTAACATCACTTATGGTGTGGTCTTAATGTGGACTTCTATTCATACCCTTTATTAAAAAAAAAAAGAAGGTAGATGCACATGTATTTATAAGTGTAAATACTCCATTNAGGCTTATTATATTCATTCAACAAACTGAGCTGTTTTTTATTTATTTGTTTCTGCATTATAACAGCTTCATGATGAGAATGATTAATTACAGAACTAACTAAAATAACTAACCATGCTTTATTAAAAGTAAATCTTACCAAGCTGCCAGGTTACTTGTCTCATATGTCTTTATGGCATCTTAATAGCCACATTAAATAGCGCTATGCTCTGCGTTTAAAGTAGATAATGAAACATTCCTACTACAAGTGACATCTGATATACTAATGCTTAGGATGATATTTTACAATGANGTAAAGAGGGCTCAATGACATAGTCTCTACTGTATTGTGCTTGGCTAGAAGAAAGCAATGATGAGGACCTGAACACAACTCAATTCTGCTGCTGCCTGCCTTTGGGGAAAGGGGGAGTTATGGGAGGTAAAGAGTAAGGGGGTCCCCTATCTGGCTCTTAAATCCAGGTTGTCTCATGTACGGAGATGACACCACACAGAGGTCTGGATACCATATGACGCAGAATAAGTAAACATAAACTGGAAATGTAATATATTTTTGTGCACATATGCCCAGGCTGGTTACTGCATTCCTTATAACGACCCAATTGACAATTGTAAATGATGGCAGAAATCCTTTCTGTGTAAATGTTTGTGGCACCTGTAATTCATAGCTCAGGTTTGTTTGGTATCTGGTCTTCTGCCTTTCATCAGCTATGATCAGCCGCTGAAAGGCTCCTTGTTTATGGA